>JBCFYV010009282.1:0-43650 GCA_039000515.1 Timema cristinae | reverse complement strand
CGTTAAACTATAGGTCCTCCATTTTATCTCACAATCCCCCTACCATTACACATTAGTGTAAGTGCGTATAACCCGAACGGGTAGTATGACGTGGTGATAATAATATTAATAATTTTACAGGTATTGATAATATCTATCAAAAGTGACAGTCACGTGTCTTGACTTGTGAATAACTTCTTTTTTTAGCGCCGCATCTTACTAACCATTCGGATTATACGCCTTTTGAATAACTTAAAGTAGAGCTAGTGGTTTGTATAGTGCTCAGATATAAGGTTCTTCATATACAAATTTGACCTTAGATGTAGTTTGAACGTTGATTAGTAAAACAAATTAAGTACGCTTTATACTGAATTGGATCAAAGCCTTAAGTATAAGGAAAAAGTTTGCAATACTAGGTTTAGGATTTTTTTTTTTCAAAACATACTTTAGTGTCAGTATTGATTACTAGGAACCACCAGAAAACAGAATGAAAGGTAGTTTTTTTAAAATAAATGCATCAGTGGTCAAAAGGTTTCATTTAAAAAATTCATCATGTAAAGGTTAGTGTGTTGGTATCGAAACCCAACCTCTTGAGTTGGAGGTAAACAACGCTATTGTGGCCAGCTGCCATCCTACCTACTACCTACCTACCTTCTACCTACTACCTTACCACTACACCTACCTACCACTCACTACCACCTACCTACCTACCTACCTACCTACCTACCACCTAACCTACCTACCTACCTACACCACCTACCTACACCTACCTACCTACCTACCTCACCACCACCTACCTACTACCTACTACTACCTACCTACCTACTACTACCCACACTATTACCACCTACCTACCTACCTACCTACCTACCACCTACCTACTACCACCTCCCTACCTACCTACCTACCTACCCTACCTACCTACCTACCTACCTACCTACCTACCCACCTACCTACCTACACTACCTACCTACCTACTACCACCTACACCTCACCTACCTACCTACCTACTACTACCCACCCACCTACCTATCTACCCACCTACCTACCTACCTACCTACCTACCTACCTACCTATCTACCCACTACCTACCTACCTACCCACCCACCTACCTATCTACCCACCCGCCTAACCACCTACCTACCCACCTGTGTACCCACCTAACCACCTACCTAGCCACCTAACCACCTACATACCCACCTGTGTACCCACCTAACCACCTACCTAGCCACCTAACCACCTACATACCCACCTGTGTACCCACCTAACCACCTACCTAGCCACCTAACCACCTACATACCCACCTGTCTACCCACCTAACCACCTACCTAGCCACCTAACCACCTACATACCCACCTGTCTACACACCTACCCACCTACCTACCTCACACTTATTTCAGGTTGTGACGACATAAATGACGCGCGGCAGTGTATCAAAGCACTCATTGTCCTGTGCGTATTAAGAGAACGCGCGTATACGGGGGTTGGATGAACACACGCACAAACTATATAGAGTATTCAAGCCTCACCCGAGGTCAAACCCCGGTCTCTTAAACTTGGACTCCAGTGGTCACATAAGGCGGGAAAGTATCGCCCTGAGACGGGGTAAACCATTTTCGCGCCGTGTAAATTCTGATACTCCCTAAACCTTGGCAGAAAAACATGGCTCCCACTTTTTACTCTATTCTTGTAGAGTGTAACGTCACACATGCTTCAAGGGGAGGGGAGTTCAAGGTCAGAGGTCATGGTCGTGACGGGGGACAGATTACCGAGATAGGAATTAATTAGCTAACGTTCCTCGACAGCCATGGTAGAGGACAGGTCTCTTCATTACCTCGGTGAAGTTATATTAACTACGCTCACTTCATTAGTTAAAAGAGTTATAGGGTGTAGCCAATATCTATATTAATATTAGTCGTTGCTGGGATAAACTTAAGAGCGTATGCACGGACTTAGGGCCATAGCGACATAATTATTAAAGTTAGACTAAGCCCATGTGCCGTTCGCAACAAATGTTGATCTATGATTGTGACGTCATTTGAGTCATGGCACCTGGACCTACTTACTACTGCTAAGTTAAAGCATACGTAGCCACTCTCACTGTATCAGGCTAGGAGATAAAGTACAAATATAAGTTTACATTTTTCGTCACGAGATCACACCACCATCCATCCGCAGCGTCTAAAGACCAAGCACTTTGCGAATAAAAATACAGTTATTCCACAAATATATTTACAGAAAAAAATTATATAATGATGTCACTAAGCAGACCATGTCCCATCATACAAGTAAAGCCATAATGGAACCCTGCAAGATAAGCTTGCTGCTTATCAAAGTAAACGAAACGTACAGTTGTTTTGAAACACGTCAAACTCAGGCTGGGTTAAACCATGTCCAAAGGGGTACAGTAATTTTTAAATTAAACATTTGGTTAATTTCTCTAAGGGCTTTGATCATGTAGCAATAAATGGGGAAAAAATTCAAGGTCAGTAAATTATTATGTAGTACATGTATTGTTCCATTCTTAACAAATGGTGTTTTCTCTCCAACAGTAGCAACAACAAAGAGAATAAACTTATTACCACAAGACAGCGCATCAAATATAAAGAAAACAAACCCAACATATACTGGAATCCGATATTGCCCTTAATGACGACACAGTAAGTAGAATTTTAAAGTTGGCATTCTTTCATATTTATAGTGTATATTAAAGCAATTAACTTTCACAATACACTATAGAAACTAATTTATTCTTAAAAGTATTCCTATTTTCTGTGATTTCGTTGATAAATAAATCAGATATGATATTTGATTCAAAATGTACTTTACACCAACTTTAATGTTAGTTTTTCAACTGTTTTTTATATTGCATACTCCATATCTTGTTACCTGCATATAAATAAACTAGTTAACTTGAATAAGTTGTACCCCAGATTTATTGGTGGGAAAGGGGGGAAACAACTTAGGAAAAACTTTTGTCATTACACGCGACCTTAATTTGAAACCAGATGAGACAATATTAAATTCTGTCAATGAGATAGCCGGCTATACTTTAGGAATAAAATACACTGTTATCTACGAGTCTCTTGCTTATGATGACGTCAAGGTCATAGATACAGATGTCGTTCCTTCCTGGCACAGATACAATACCTGGTTGTACACAGTCTAGTAGTAATACGTCTATATAAAATATTGTGGTTTTTATCCCCCTTCCCTAGCTAGCAGTTTCTTTGAGCCAAAGAGGAAGGAGGGAAAGTTGGAGAGTTGCAGAGCGGACACAGAGCAAGTATTTAAACGTAACTCTGCAGCAGACTCGACTTGGTTTATCGCGTCTCTAACTAAGCCAAAGAGTGAACGTTATAACCTGTGTCCTACCCTCATTGTTTATAACGTGTGTGAATTCACCTGTCATCTATATTCATTGTTACTTGTCTTCTGCCTCCATTGTTGATCACCAGTGTTGACAAGAGATGGGGGCCTTTAGTTCGTTCGCTTTTTGGGTGAGTTTGAAAGTTTATTTGTTATTTTAGAAGTGTATAGATGTGTGTGTTGTGTTCTTACAAGTTGCTAGCGACTTATCCAAAATTAGATTCTCGGACAAACATGACAACCAGACCACAGAACCGACACTTTATCAGCAAAAGAAAACAAACCCAGTTTGAAAACGATATTTGTGCAACCTCATCCATTGCCGTGTTTAGTTTACCGATGAAGGAAAAGCCGGGGCTCGAATTTCTGCGGATGCTCTAAGGTGTTTATTTTCCATAGGCGGAGTCAATTAATGAAGGATCTCTTAAAAATCAAGTAAAAACAAAGCAAACTGCCTACCAAAAAAAAATATGACATTTAAATTATATTTTTATGGGTATATAATTATTATAGACCGTCATAACCAAAAACTTGTCAAAATGAATAAAAGCTTCCAGAGAAATGTCAGCGCGTCTTACTGCCCATTAGGGCTAACAGACAATATTTACTTTATTGTAGTAGATATATAGATGAATAAGGCAAAATTTAACGAAAATATACCCACATCTGTCTTAAGGAAAGGTGGTAAAACCCAATCTTAGTACACCCGACCATGATTCGAACCCTGGTCTCTCAGTCATCGGTAATCATACAAATGTAAGTGTTTTAAGAACAAGGTAGGAAGGCACTATCTGACAAAAGCGATTAAATCAATTTTAATCTATTCATACGTCAAGTCATGAGATCTGCATCTGTCACTTTATATATATAATCATTACATATAAAATAACAATATTAATATAGTATTATTATTATTATTATTATTATTATTATTATTATATTTAGCACCGCGTCTTACTAAGTGTTCGGGTTATACGCTTTAAGTACTAATTACGCTAATGGATTGGGAATTGGGAAGGTTGAATTAGAGGAAGTGAACCCGCATTTGCGTGGAGGAAGAGTGGAAAACCATTTAGGAAAAACCGCCCCCAGTTCACCCGACCGAGATTCAAACCTCGATCTCCCCGTCCTCGGCAGTCGGGCTCAACACGACAAGCGCGTTAGCCAACTACGCCACCGAGGCGGGTATTAATCTAGTAAAATGTCTTCAATGTTGACTGGAAAAGAATATGTGAACTAAATATAGAGGGGTCAGTTTATTCCAGAGGGGGTAATATCCCCCTTTATCCCGGTTCCGCCGCCATTGATGTAGCTAAAGTTGTTGAAATCCCAGCAAAAACAATAATTTGAGGGCCAATGTGAGGATTGGCGGTCAGTGCAACGTGGACCAGGGTGGTCGCGTGGTTAAAAACGTGACTTGAGACACAGTCAACAGTCTGTTGTAGTGAAACATATCACCTGGGCAACTCCGCGTTTGTGGGCACACGGACAAATGCGTCAGTCTCGTCTGGATTGTCGATGACGGAGAGGTCGGGGTTTGAATTCCGGCTGGGTGTACTCAGATGTATTGTACCGGTTTATCCCTTATATCAACGCAAATGTTGGTGGCCTGGTGGTCTAGGGGTAAGGTGTCAGACTTCTGTGCTGGCGGCCGGGGTTCAATCCTCAGTCCCGGCACAGATTTATCTGATTACCAAACCCTTCCTTCACCTCTGACAAGACATCTTGTGAATGTGGGGAATGCCAGGCCTCCACCGTGGTTCGGATTCCACGTTAAACTGTAGGTCCTTCATTTCATCTCACAATCACCCTACCATTACACATTAGCGTAAGTGCGTATAACCCGAACGGATAGTAAGACGTGGTGTTAGTAATAATAATAATAATAATAATAATAATAATAATAATAATAATAACAATGTTAATAATAATAATGCAAATGTTGGTATATTTCCCATAAATTGACCCTTTATCTTTCATATTTCACTAGTGTAAGCACGTGGACGGGTGGTAAGACAAGCGACGCTAAAGGAAACGTTTATGTAGACTTCGACCAATCAAAACACTGCGTCTTCCGGGTGTTCGAATTTTCTGCGTATTATAAGATGATTGTAGAGGTATCATTTAGATGAAGTGTTTGGAGGGAGGAAGTGCTATAAACCAGGAAAAAACTCAGTACATCCAGAAGAATTCGAACCACGACCTTCCCGTCATCTGAAAACCATACGAGATGAGTCCGACACTAAGCCCGTGTGCTCATTGGTGTGGTAAACTCAAAACTGGCGCTGTTAACCGAGTGTTTGAAAACATAACTAAGGAATTAACTTAATGTATATAATCTCGCCCTTTCTAAACAGACAGGTTGTATCAGTACACAGCTCACAAATTAAACTGACCCAGAGCAATAGGTTGCGCCTAGTCATGTCCGCCCAAATAATTCAGAGGGTAATGCAAATGTTGGGGACTCCCTTTAGCACAAAATAAATAATTGTAGTGTTAAGTTTCATTAATTTAAGTTAAAAATTATATTTAAGTTGTGTACATGAAAAATAAATGTTGCCTTCCCTGATCAAACAACGTTATTATTATTATTATTATTTATTATTATTATTATTATTATTATTATTATTATTATTATTATTATACTGTTGTTATTGTTATGAAGCTTACACCGTTTGTTATTTTTTTAATCTGCTTTGGATCAGTTAAAACACAAAAGTAAATGATATTAATCGGTATATATAATATTTTCTAGAATGTGGGGGAATGCCAGGCCTCCACCGTGGTTCGGATTCCACGTTAAACTGTAGGTCCTTCATTTCATCTCACAATCACCCTACCATTACACATTAGCGTAAGTGCGTATAACCCGAATGGGTAGTAAGACGTGGTGCTAATAATAATAATATTTTCTAATTAGTGTTTTATAGTTAAAAGCATTATTTTCAAACATTGGTTATCAGTGAAATACCTTCATTATATTAGTCTTGAAAAAACAAACACATTATTTTATTAAATATATTATGATACACTATTCAGATAAAGTTTCAAACAAAATTATAAGAGCCATTAAAAAAATCACGAATATTCAAAAATCAAATTTACAGAAAATCACTTTTAGTAAAGTTTTAGAACCATAATTAAACCTGATTTTCCTTTAAGTGTGACCATATAACATCTAAATGTCAAGTTTGAAAGAAATTTACAAACGGTTTCAGCTGTAAGTAACCCTGATAGAGACAAACAAAACTATAGTTGAGTTCGGGATGAAAATTTCCACGATTACAATAATGTATCTATATAAGACAGTAAAAACAGTGTAATTTATGTGAAAAATGTTTGTGTGTTTAGGGTCCCCCATCAAGGGGGTCAACTGCTCTATTACATCCCCAATCCCCATTCCTGGGTGGCCCAGTTCCCTAGTCTACCCTCCCCAAACACAAATATTTACTAATTGTTTTTGAAGAAAGAAACAGTTTGAAAATACGTAATATATATCTTGTTGATCCTAACTTTAAATCTAACTGGGTTCCTTTGATTGATCACTCTAATCATTCAGCCATCAGGGCAGTAAGGAAGTGTACGACTCGTATTTGCTCATAAAAAAGCAAGTTGTCATGGAACGGATGCGACTGCCGGTCATACCTCACCAGGTCGTTCAACCTGAGGGTGATGGAGGAGTTCAAACTGTTGTCGGTTCTGATGTGCTACTCGCGTAAGAGAACAATCATGAGTGAGCAGACATTAGCTCTTCTAGTCAACTTGGCGTGACAATCATAGCTAGCAGGCAGAAAGCTCTTCTAGTCAATGTGCCTTGGCAATCATAACTAGCAGGCAACTATTATAGTCAATGTGTCTTGGCAATCATAACTAGCAGGAAGCTATTATAGTCAATGTGCCCTGGCAATTAGAAGTATCAGGCATCTATTATAGTCAATGTGCCTTAGCAATCATAACTAGCAGGCAGCTATTATAGTCAATGTGCCTGGCAATCATAACTAGCAGGCAACTATTATAGTCAATGTGTCTTGGCAATCATAACTAGCAGGCAACTATTATAGTCAATGTGCCCTGGCAATTGAAGTATCAGGCATCTATTATAGTCAATGTGCCTTGGCAATCATAACTAGCAGGCATCTATTATAGTCAATGTGCCTTGACAATCATAACTAGCAGGCATCTATTATAGTCAATGTGCCTTGACAATCATAGCTAGCAGGGAGAAGCTCTTCTAGTCAATGTGCCTTAGCAATCATAACTAGCAGGCAACTATTATAGTCAATGTGTCTTGGCAATCATAACTAGCAGGCAACTATTATAGTCAATGTGCCCTGGCAATTTGAAGTATCAGGCATCTATTATAGTCAATGTGCCTTGGCAATCATAACTAGCAGGCATCTATTATAGTCAATGTGCCTTGACAATCATAACTAGCAGGCAACTATTATAGTCAATGTGCCCTGGCAATTTGAAGTATCAGGCATCTATTATAGTCAATGTGCCTTGGCAATCATAACTAGCAGGCATCTATTATAGTCAATGTGTCTTGGCAATCATAACTAGCAGGCAACTATTATAGTCAATGTGCCCTGGCAATTTGAAGTATCAGGCATCTATTATAGTCAATGTGCCTTGGCAATCATAGCTAGCAGGCAGAAGCTCTTTCTAGTCAATGTGCTTAGCAATCATAACTAGCAGGCAACTATTATAGTCAATGTGTCCTTGGCAATCATAACTAGCAGGCAACTATTATAGTCAATGTGCCTGGCAATTTGAAGTATCAGGCATCTATTATAGTCAATGTGCCTTGGCAATCATAACTAGCAGGCATCTATTATAGTCAATGTGCCTTTGCAATCATAACTACAGGCATCTATTATAGTCAATGTGCCTTAGCAATCATAACTAGCAGGCAACTATTATAGTCAATGTGTCTTGGCAATCATAACTAGCAGGCAACTATTATAGTCAATGTGCCCTGGCAATTGAAGTATCAGGCATCTATTATAGTCAATGTGCCTTGGCAATCATAACTAGCAGGAGAGCTCTTCTAGTCAATGTGCCTTAGCAATCATAACTAGCAGGCAACTATTATAGTCAATGTGTCTTGGCAATCATAACTAGCAGGCAACTATTATAGTCAATGTGCCCTGGCAATTTGAAGTATCAGGCATCTATTATAGTCAATGTGCCTTGGCAATCATAACTAGCAGGCATCTATTATAGTCAATGTGCCTTGACAATCATAACTAGCAGGCAACTATTATAGTCAATGTGCCCTGGCAATTTGAAGTATCAGGCATCTATTATAGTCAATGTGCCTTGGCAATCATAACTAGCAGGCATCTATTATAGTCAATGTGCCTTGACAATCATAACTAGCAGGCAACTATTATAGTCAATGTGCCCTGGCAATTTGAAGTATCAGGCATCTATTATAGTCAATGTGCCTTGGCAATCATAACTAGCAGGCATCTATTATAGTCAATGTGTCTTGGCAATCATAACTAGCAGGCAACTATTATAGTCAATGTGCCCTGGCAATTTGAAGTAATCAGGCATCTATTATAGTCAATGTGCCTTGGCAATCATAGCTAGCAGGCAGAAGCTTTTAGTCAATGTGCCTTAGCAATCATAACTAGCAGGCAACTATTATAGTCAATGTGTCTTGGCAATCATAACTAGCAGGCAACTATTATAGTCAATGTGCCCTGGCAATTTGAAGTATCAGGCATCTATTATAGTCAATGTGCCTTGGCAATCATAACTAGCAGGCATCTATTATAGTCAATGTGCCTTGACAATCATAACTAGCAGGCAACTATTATAGTCAATGTGCCTGGCAATTTGAAGTATCAGGCATCTATTATAGTCAATGTGCCTTGGCAATCATAACTAGCAGGCATCTATTATAGTCAATGTGTCTTGGCAATCATAACTAGCAGGCAACTATTATAGTCAATGTGCCCTGGCAATTTGAAGTATCAGGCATCTATTATAGTCAATGTGCCTTGGCAATCATAGCTAGCAGGCAGAAGCTTTCTAGTCAATGTGCCTTAGCAATCATAACTAGCAGGCAACTATTATAGTCAATGTGTCTTGGCAATCATAACTAGCAGCAACTATTATAGTCAATGTGCCTGGCAATTTGAAGTATCGCATTATTATAGTCAATGTGCCTTGGCAATCATAACTAGCAGGCATCTATTATAGTCAATGTGCCTTAGCAATCATAACTAGCAGGCATCTATTATAGTCAATGTGCCTTAGCAATCATAACTAGCAGGCAACTATTATAGTCAATGTGTCTTGGCAATCATAACTAGCAGGCAACTATTATAGTCAATGTGCCTGGCAATTTGAAGTATCAGGCATCTATTATAGTCAATGTGCCTTGGCAATCATAACTAGCAGGCATCTATTATAGTCAATGTGCCTTGACAATCATAACTAGCAGGCATCTATTATAGTCAATGTGCCCTGGCAATTTGAAGTATCAGGCATCTATTATAGTCAATGTGCCTTGGCAATCATAACTAGCAGGCAGCTATTATAGTCAATGTGCCTTGGCAATCATAACTAGCAGGCAACTATTATAGTCAATGTGCCTTGACAATCATAACTAGCAGGCAGCTCTTCTAGTCAATGTGCCTTGGCAATCATAACTAGCAGGCATCTATTATAGTCAATGTGCCTGGCAATTTGAAGTATCAGGCATCTATTATAGTCAATGTGCCTTGGCAATCATAACTAGCAGGCAGCTATTATAGTCAATGTGCCTTGGCAATCATAACTAGCAGGAAGCTATTATAGTCAATGTGCCTTGACAATCATAACTAGCAGGCATCTATTATAGTCAATGTGCCCTGGCAATTTGAAGTATCAGGCATCTATTATAGTCAATGTGCCTTGGCAATCATAACTAGCAGGCATCTATTATAGTCAATGTGTCTTGGCAATCATAACTAGCAGGCAACTATTATAGTCAATGTGCCCTGGCAATTTGAAGTATCAGGCATCTATTATAGTCAATGTGCCTTGGCAATCATAACTAGCAGGCAGCTCTTCTAGTCAATGTGCCTTGGCAATCATAACTAGCAGGCATCTATTATAGTCAATGTGCCCTGGCAATTTGAAGTATCAGGCATCTATTATAGTCAATGTGCCTTGGCAATCATAACTAGCAGGCAGCTATTATAGTCAATGTGCCTTGGCAATCATAACTAGCAGGCATCTATTATAGTCAATGTGCCTTAGCAATCATAACTAGCAGGCAACTATTATAGTCAATGTGCCCTGGCAATTTGAAGTATCAGGCATCTATTATAGTCAATGTGCCTTGGCAATCATAACTAGCAGGCATCTATTATAGTCAATGTGTCTTGGCAATCATAACTAGCAGGCAACTATTATAGTCAATGTGCCCTGGCAATTTGAAGTATCAGGCATCTATTATAGTCAATGTGCCTTGGCAATCATAGCTAGCAGGCAGAAGCTCTTCTAGTCAATGTGCCTTAGCAATCATAACTAGCAGGCAACTATTATAGTCAATGTGTCTTGGCAATCATAACTAGCAGGCAACTATTATAGTCAATGTGCCCTGGCAATTTGAAGTATCAGGCATCTATTATAGTCAATGTGCCTTGGCAATCATAACTAGCAGGCATCTATTATAGTCAATGTGCCTTAGCAATCATAACTAGCAGGCATCTATTATAGTCAATGTGCCTTAGCAATCATAACTAGCAGGCAACTATTATAGTCAATGTGTCTTGGCAATCATAACTAGCAGGCAACTATTATAGTCAATGTGCCCTGGCAATTTGAAGTATCAGGCATCTATTATAGTCAATGTGCCTTGGCAATCATAACTAGCAGGCAGAAGCTCTTCTAGTCAATGTGCCTTAGCAATCATAACTAGCAGGCAACTATTATAGTCAATGTGTCTTGGCAATCATAACTAGCAGGCAACTATTATAGTCAATGTGCCCTGGCAATTTGAAGTATCAGGCATCTATTATAGTCAATGTGCCTTGGCAATCATAACTAGCAGGCATCTATTATAGTCAATGTGCCTTGACAATCATAACTAGCAGGCAACTATTATAGTCAATGTGCCCTGGCAATTTGAAGTATCAGGCATCTATTATAGTCAATGTGCCTTGGCAATCATAACTAGCAGGCATCTATTATAGTCAATGTGCCTTGACAATCATAACTAGCAGGCAACTATTATAGTCAATGTGCCTGGCAATTTGAAGTATCAGGCATCTATTATAGTCAATGTGCCTTGGCAATCATAACTAGCAGGCATCTATTATAGTCAATGTGTCTTGGCAATCATAACTAGCAGGCAACTATTATAGTCAATGTGCCCTGGCAATTTGAAGTATCAGGCATCTATTATAGTCAATGTGCCTTGGCAATCATAGCTAGCAGGCAGAAGCTCTTCTAGTCAATGTGCCTTAGCAATCATAACTAGCAGGCAACTATTATAGTCAATGTGTCTTGGCAATCATAACTAGCAGGCAACTATTATAGTCAATGTGCCCTGGCAATTTGAAGTATCAGGCATCTATTATAGTCAATGTGCCTTGGCAATCATAACTAGCAGGCATCTATTATAGTCAATGTGCCTTGACAATCATAACTAGCAGGCAACTATTATAGTCAATGTGCCCTGGCAATTTGAAGTATCAGGCATCTATTATAGTCAATGTGCCTTGGCAATCATAACTAGCAGGCATCTATTATAGTCAATGTGTCTTGGCAATCATAACTAGCAGGCAACTATTATAGTCAATGTGCCCTGGCAATTTGAAGTATCAGGCATCTATTATAGTCAATGTGCCTTGGCAATCATAGCTAGCAGGCAGAAGCTCTTCTAGTCAATGTGCCTTAGCAATCATAACTAGCAGGCAACTATTATAGTCAATGTGTCTTGGCAATCATAACTAGCAGGCAACTATTATAGTCAATGTGCCCTGGCAATTTGAAGTATCAGGCATCTATTATAGTCAATGTGCCTTGGCAATCATAACTAGCAGGCATCTATTATAGTCAATGTGCCTTAGCAATCATAACTAGCAGGCATCTATTATAGTCAATGTGCCTTAGCAATCATAACTAGCAGGCAACTATTATAGTCAATGTGTCTTGGCAATCATAACTAGCAGGCAACTATTATAGTCAATGTGCCCTGGCAATTTGAAGTATCAGGCATCTATTATAGTCAATGTGCCTTGGCAATCATAACTAGCAGGCATCTATTATAGTCAATGTGCCTTGACAATCATAACTAGCAGGCATCTATTATAGTCAATGTGCCCTGGCAATTTGAAGTATCAGGCATCTATTATAGTCAATGTGCCTTGGCAATCATAACTAGCAGGCAGCTATTATAGTCAATGTGCCTTGGCAATCATAACTAGCAGGCAACTATTATAGTCAATGTGCCTTGACAATCATAACTAGCAGGCAGCTCTTCTAGTCAATGTGCCTTGGCAATCATAACTAGCAGGCATCTATTATAGTCAATGTGCCCTGGCAATTTGAAGTATCAGGCATCTATTATAGTCAATGTGCCTTGGCAATCATAACTAGCAGGCAGCTATTATAGTCAATGTGCCTTGGCAATCATAACTAGCAGGAAGCTATTATAGTCAATGTGCCTTGACAATCATAACTAGCAGGCATCTATTATAGTCAATGTGCCCTGGCAATTTGAAGTATCAGGCATCTATTATAGTCAATGTGCCTTGGCAATCATAACTAGCAGGCATCTATTATAGTCAATGTGTCTTGGCAATCATAACTAGCAGGCAACTATTATAGTCAATGTGCCCTGGCAATTTGAAGTATCAGGCATCTATTATAGTCAATGTGCCTTGGCAATCATAACTAGCAGGCAGCTCTTCTAGTCAATGTGCCTTGGCAATCATAACTAGCAGGCATCTATTATAGTCAATGTGCCCTGGCAATTTGAAGTATCAGGCATCTATTATAGTCAATGTGCCTTGGCAATCATAACTAGCAGGCAGCTATTATAGTCAATGTGCCTTGGCAATCATAACTAGCAGGAAGCTATTATAGTCAATGTGCCTTGACAATCATAACTAGCAGGCATCTATTATAGTCAATGTGCCCTGGCAATTTGAAGTATCAGGCATCTATTATAGTCAATGTGCCTTGGCAATCATAACTAGCAGGCATCTATTATAGTCAATGTGCCTTGGCAATCATAACTAGCAGGCATCTATTATAGTCAATGTGCCCTGGCAATTTGAAGTATCAGGCATCTATTATAGTCAATGTGCCTTGGCAATCATAACTAGCAGGCAGCTATTATAGTCAATGTGCCTTGGCAATCATAACTAGCAGGCATCTATTATAGTCAATGTGCCCTGGCAATTTGAAGTATCAGGCATCTATTATAGTCAATGTGCCTTGGCAATTATAAGTCGCAGGCAGCTCTTATAGTCAATGTGCCTTGGCAATCATAACTAGCAGGCAACTATTATAGTCAATGTGTCTTGGCAATCATAACTAGCAGGCAGAAGCTCTTCTAGTCAATGTGCCTTAGCAATCATAACTAGCAGGCAACTATTATAGTCAATGTGTCTTGGCAATCATAACTAGCAGGAAGCTATTATAGTCAATGTGCCTTGGCAATCATAACTAGCAGGCAACTATTATAGTCAATGTGCCTTGGCAATTAGAAGTATCAGGCATCTATTATAGTCAATGTGCCTTGGCAATCATAACTAGCAGGAAGCTATTATAGTCAATGTGCCTTGGCAATCATAACTAGCAGGAAGCTATTATAGTCAATGTGCCTTGGCAATTAGAAGTATCAGGCATCTATTATAGTCAATGTGCCTTGGCAATCATAACTAGCAGGCATCTATTATAGTCAATGTGCCTTGGCAATCATAACTAGCAGGCATCTATTATAGTCAATGTGCCTTGGCAATCATAACTAGCAGGCAACTATTATAGTCAATGTGCCTTGGCAATCATAACTAGCAGGCAGCTCTTCTAGTCAATGTGCCTTGGCAATTATAAGTCGCAGGCAGCTCTTATAGTCAATGTGCCTTGGCAATCATAACTAGCAGGCATCTATTATAGTCAATGTGCCTTGGCAATCATAACTAGCAGGCATCTATTATAGTCAATGTGCCTTAGCAATCATAACTAGCAGGCAACTATTATAGTCAATGTGCCTTGGCAATCATAACTAGCAGGCAACTATTATAGTCAATGTGCCTTGGCAATCATAACTAGCAGGCATCTATTATAGTCAATGTGCCTTGGCAATCATAACTAGCAGGCATCTATTATAGTCAATGTGCCTTGGCAATCATAACTAGCAGGCATCTATTATAGTCAATGTGCCTTGGCAATCATAACTAGCAGGCATCTATTATAGTCAATGTGCCCTGGCAATTAGAAGTATCAGGCATCTATTATAGTCAATGTGCCTTGGCAATTAGAAGTCGCAGGCAGCTCTTATAGTCAATGTGCCTTGGCAATCATAACTAGCAGGTATCTATTATAGTCAACGTGGCCTGGCAATTAGAAGTAGCAGGCAGCTATTATAGTCAATGTGCCTCGGCAATTAGAAGTAGCAGGCAGCTATTATAGTCATAACTAGCAGGCATCTATTATAGTCAATGTGGCTTGGCAATCATAACTAGCAGGTATCTATTATAGTCAACGTGGCCTGGCAATTAGAAGTAGCAGGCAGCTATTATAGTCAATGTGGCTTGGCAATCATAGCTAGCAGGCAACTATTATAGTCAATGTGCCGTGACAATGATAACTAGCAGGCAAAAGTAGTTGAGTGGTAGAGGACGCCTACAAGCCCATTATCACATGTCAAGCAGTTCGATCCAACATGACCACTGGACTCATCTCGACACTTTATTGGAGGCACAGACGTATAACAATCGGTAAGGAAGGTAACATTTAGAGGAGGAAGGGGGACTTTCTTGTAAAGAACCATCTCACTACATCCGATCAGCATTCGAACCTTGACCTCCCAAACTACCTAGATGAGTTATATGTATTTATATGCGTGACAACCGGTGAAGGTAATAATTACAGATAGTTATGGTTACTAATTTTATTACTATTAAAAGAAAGTAGCTTGTTCTTTCTGAATCTACTTACAATTAACATCTTAAATTTAGAATAGACTCACCATCCAGTCCCTAGGTCGTTAATTTATCACCTTTATAACGTGAAGCTCCACTTTCATAAATGATACGTTTCAGGTATTACCGAGAATATAACACGGGACCCTTAGTTCATAGAACGTAGGGCCTACGCAATGCCTACTGAGCTCAGCGTTTTTCTTAAGGTGCGTATTCACTTGAGCCTTTGCTCGTGAGGGTTCGGTTCGTTCTGTTCGTTCGGAGTAAATGCTCAAGTGAATACCTGTCCAAGAACACGCGCCGAACGGAACCGAACAACCGTCGGTTTTTAGGGAATGCTCAAAGGAAGTCAGTTGTTTGCCTGTGCTCAGTGGATACGTGTTTTCACAACTGTTCGGACCTTTCGGAGTGTTTACTGCGATGGAGTGGGCCGCACGATAATGTTTGAGGTTAATATATATTTATAAAGAAAACCCTGTGTTTGAGTGCTTCGTTCAATGCGACACAAGTTTCCATAACTATTCCACCAATACGTTGTTTTGAAATCTTGAACCGGAACTGAAAGCTTGAAAATGAGTCCCCAGTTGCTAGAAACGTAACGTTAGTGCCAAACAATCTTTCACTCGTATTGCTTTACGGAACTTTGTTTCCTTCTTCGCAATTGTATGGCCGACAAGGTTAACCAAAATCTCAAAGTCTTGAGATGATATCCGAGTGAAATTTCGGAAATGTCCTTCGTCCAATCCCCCTAACAGTGCTGTATTTTGCCGGCTCATCCACACTTTCCTGAACCTCTGTTTAGTCAATGCACACAGCACAAAGAAAGACACTGCTGCCACTGTCAAGTCCATTTTGAGGCTGAGCTCCAGTACTTGTCCTGTTCGTTAGAAGTACTCAAGTGAATACGCACCTTTAGGTTTTTATAAGGTTCCCCAGAGATGATTTTTTGGATTACCAATCCAACCCTAAAATTAAGGGTGGTTTACTTACTTAAGGAGGTAAAAGAAAACAAATAGTTTTAATTAAAACCTGCTCTAACTATTTTTTTTAAAATTCGTATCTAGGGTCTGTTTAACGTTACAAACAAAATGGCTGTTCTCATTTTCCCATGAGAATGACTTTGAGGCTACTTGAAACGAGCGTAAATTTCCCATTTTGATAATATCTCCACACTTATTTGAGATACGAAATAGCTTGTCTTACAAAGTTGTGGGAATCAATAAACAACTTTTATTTTAAATAATATTTTATCAAATCAATATTTTCTTAGTTTTAGGAAGAACAATTTTTTAGTAAGTTTTGGGAGATGTAGAGTTGAAAATGCACAGAACATTTATTAATAATTTATTTCTGTAAAAGTGTGTATTATTTCAAGACCCGTCTCGGTGGCGTAGTTAGCTAGCGCGCTAGTTTCGTGTTCAGCTAGATTGTCGAGGATGGGGAGATCGAAGTTCGAATCTCATTCGGGTGAACTGGGGCTGGTTTTTCCTAAATGAACACTCTCCCTCCATTCAAATGCGAGTACACTTCTTCTGAATTCAACCTTCCCGATTCCTAACCCATTAACGTAATTAGTACATAAGCGTATAATCCTAACGGGTAGTAAGATACGGTTCTATAATTTTTTTAAATTATTTCAAGTATGCTGTTTGGCGAAATAGTATGTTAATTTTTCCCCCATTGTGTTTCCATAACAATGTATATTATTCCGTTTCACATATCTTGCGAGTTATAAGTAAACATTTAGATAAAGGCCCAGTTTCATAGTCAAATTTAGTACGCCTCAAGTGCGGCGCTACACTAAGCACATGACGACACCTACCTAAACCAGAATGGAATGGGCCGTTCTCTCATAGGAAACTGGCCCATTCCATTCAATTTCAGGTAGGTGTCGTCATGTGCTTAGTGTAGCGCCGCACTTGAGGCGTACTAAATTTGACTATGAAACTGGCCCAAAGAGTGAGAACTGTAGTATTTATTTTGTTGTGACGAGGCCTGTAGTTATATGACCATTCGTCCCTGGAATAAGACGTTGTGACGAAGCCTGTAGTTATATGACTAGCTCATTACGTTTATGTATTTTACTCATAAAAATAAACACATTATCTTGTAGACCATAATAATAACTCTTTATTTATCAATTTTAAGCCAAATTGTTCAAATATATTTAACAAAATTCTAATTTTCAAAAATAAACTATTTATTAACTACCCTAAAATTATTCATTATTTGTAAAAATATAAAGGTAGTCTTACCTATCATGAAAAACTATTCACAGATTCCCATTTTGAATTCGCTCTTAAAGGTAAATTCCCAAAAGTCCAATTTTTTTTATAGTTTTTGGAAAGTAAACTACCCTTAAGTTAATTTATTTCAAATAATTATTATTGATGCGTGAAATATTCTCTTGATACCAATTTTGAACCAAATTGCTTAAGTCTTTTTCTAAATATTCAAATTTAAAAATACGGTCATCAGTAAATTACCTATAACCAAATTTTCCTCCAAAATAAGTATACAGCTTTATTGGTCATGTTCGTGTCAAACACTTCCCAGATATACATTTTAAGCAAAATAAATATAGCCATTTTCAAAATAAATTAAATTTTCAAAGATAACTCATAAGTAAAGGACCCTTTATCAAATGTTTTACCCAAAACCAAGTACACACAGTTTTTTTCATATCAAACACTCTCAAGATACCCATTTGGAACCAAATAGTTTGAATCATTTGTAAAATATTTCAAGTTTTTAAAAAATATGTCAATAAATTACTGCCCAAAAACCTATTAAGTAGTGCTATTTGTAATGTCAAACAAATCCTAGACATGTGTTTTGAACAAAATAAAAAAATTTGGAAATAAAAAAAAATTACTTATCAGTAAACTACCCTTAAATGAAGGGTTAAGATAAAAAAAAAACTTGTTGTAGTATAGCCTGATAGTATCTAAATATCAAGCTTGGACAAAATCCATCAAATCGTTTAAGATCCTTTGCCAAGGACAGACAGATAGACAGACAGATAGACATGGGGACGGGCAGAATTGTAAAATTCAGTTTTTTGGGGTTCGTGTTCACATAATCTCTAGATAGATATTTTCACGATCACAATACTTTCTCATGATATGAGAACGTAAAATAAGTCACTTTACCATAAACTCCGCAAATTAGTTCCCTACCCTTACAATTTTTATCATGTACAGTACATATTCAATACTAGCAGAATCACCCGACGTTGTCCTGGGTAACTACTCAGTGGATTGCGTGGTTACCCCTGTAAATGCTTTTCTTTACTTCAAACAGACAGAAAAAAATCTTTTCATTTTATTTCTTACACCCCAGTTTTTAATTAATTAAAAAAATCTAAATTTTAAAATTGTGACTTAGAGGTGCACATGTTTGTACATAGGGGCTAATATATATATATATAATATATAATTTGCTACTTGCAGACATATAATATAAATTTAGCTACCTCTGCAGACATATATATATATATATATAATTATATAATTTATGGCTACCTCTGCAGACAGGCAAACTCTTAATTTTGATAATATAGATATAAGATAGATAGGTATGGCTTAGCAAGCCAGGAAATATAAACTACTCTTTTAATATTTGATGCAAAATAAAAGCATAGTAATGCCACCTTTAGGGATACTATTTTCTTCAGAATCCAGCCGTCTCCAAACGAAATCTCGTAACTCGGGGAAAGCTCCATTTACATTCCCAATTAGTCGTCGTTCTGTTTCCAGGACCCGACCATCATCGGCTGATCGAGTGGTGAGCAGATGCTCGAAAGTTTACTCTGTTCTCCATGGCTAGCTATCTGGCACGAGAGAGAAGAGATAACTAACTCACTCTTGATATGCCAATCACCGGCATACACCGGATTATTTAGTTCACGGTTCAATCATCCGCTAAACGTGAGATAGGATCGTTTGATTGCGATGGAGATCATTGATCAGAAACTCTTCTTGCAAATTCTTGCTTCTCATCCTCAGTACAGTCCAATCTTCATAGGTAGGCCCTAGGACAGACTTCAAAACATTTTAATGTTTTACTATTATGTAAGGGACAGCTTCTGGTCAGATGATTTTACGTATGAACACATTACATTAGATGAAATAACATGTTTATCTGTCAGGTAAGGTCCTTTCTATAAAAACTGGACTGTATCTACATATCCTTAGCGTCTTTAATATCCCCATATTATGTTAAACTATTTAAATCCTGTTGGGCACACTACACTGAAAAAGGCGTCAGTCTCGTCTAGTCTGGTTTGGCGGGTGATTTAGAGGTCGGTGTTCAGATCCCGACAGAGTACTGAGGATGGTTCTAAGGATGTAACTAGTAACAACCATCTCTTGTAACAGCACCCTGTTGTTTTGTTTCAGATACTGCTTGTGATGACAGTAGAACTAGTAACAGCCATCTCTTGTAATAGCAGCCTGTTGTTTTGTTTCAGATACTGCTTGTGATGACAGTAGAACTAGTAACAGCCATCTCTTGTAAAGCACCTGTTGTTTTGTTTCAGATACTGCTTGTGATGAAGTAGAACTAGTAACAGCCATCTCTTGTAACAGCAGCCTGTTGTTTTGTTTCAGATACTGCTGGTGATTACAGTAGAACTAGTAACAGCCATCATTGTTCCTGAGGACAAACCAACTAGTCCTCAACTGAACAAAAAACTGACGTACCCGAGTCATACCGGAGTGTTCCATCAACCACTGGTGGCCATAGACAAGCAGTATTCTACTCTGGGTGAGTTGGAGGTGTCCAACCAGCCCTTTGTGTTCGAGGGACACATTTCCCTCCTGATTTAGTTGTTTGTTCGAGAGATAGCTACAGGATTAAACTATAGTGAAGAGCTCCAATGAGTCACACACCCCCTCCCCCCCAAAAATAAGGGCAATGGATGCTAAGAGAGAAGACAAAGAGGGACAGGCTGCTAGTTTCAAACTAGATGCCTTAGACCATGTGACCAAAACTGCATGTTTCTATTTGCCAGCAATTGTGTTTGTTCCTGTTGCAGACAGCCATCATCACCCCGGAGGAAAGCCGTTACCTTTGGTCCACCAGGCCGCCTCAAGTAGTCACAGCCATGAGGGGCAGGCCACCTCCACCAATCAGGGGGGTGGTACAAGCATCACAAGCATCACAAGGGCGGAGAAGCTGAACATCACAAGCACCAGTTAGTTGCAAACACTCTCTCATGTCATGATCCCGAGTAGACAAGAACATGTCAAACGATCGAATCCCGGGGAAGGGGATGTATTCAGGCTCGAACTGGCCCGTCGGCCCATCGGCCCTCAAGTTTCTCAAATTTGCGCCCTCAGCCCACAATCCCCCTCCCTCTTGGCACAAATTGCCATAGTTAAAATAAGAAATTTTAATTTTAATTAAGATTAGAATAATCAAGACAAGGTGGAATCGTGAAGGCGAAACTAAATTTAAGTGAATACAGATTTAGGGGGTGGGGGATGTTCAGAAATAAGGGGTGATTGGTGCCCGGTGATAGCGGGAGAGAAGGCACACCTCTTAATGGTCCGTTTGGCCGTGTCACGTGGCTGCAATTGGAGCGGTGATCAGCTGTTTAGTTGTGTTCACGTCTTGAATGATATCGTTTGGTGTTCATTTTATAAGTGTGTAATTTTTTGACTCCTGCGTAATTTTTCGTTACAAATTACCACCGAGGGCACTACTCACGCTACTGACAATATTCAACGCTCTACTTACACTCTGTCACTTCCCAGACGTATGGAAACTGGCGACAGTAATAACTCTTCCTAAACCAGGAAAGGACCCAATGTTCCCTCAGAACAGAAGGCCCATTAGTCTCCTCCCCACTATGAGCAAACTATTTGAAAAAATAGTTCTAAAAAGGATAGACAAATTTAGTGAAAAAAATGAGATCATCCCAAAAATCCAGTTCGGTTTCAGGAAAAAACACTCGACTATCCACCCCGTACTAAATTTAATTGAGGACGCTACAAAAGCATTTGAAGAAAAAAAACACACCGTAGCAATATTTCTTGACGTTGAAAAAGCATTCGACAGAGTCTGGCACATAGGACTAATTCAAAAACAAATTAAATTCAACTACCCACAATGGATCATCCACATTATCGCCAGTTACCTTGCTGAAGGAAGTTTCAGGTAGTCATGGACGGAACAAAATCACCCATACATGACATAAGGGCTGGGGTGCCCCAGGGATCTGCACTAGCACCACACCTTTATAGCATATATATTTCAGACATCCTATCCATTCACACATAAAAGTACGACTCTTTGCAGACGACACCATGGCCTACACCGTCAATAAAAACATAAATTACGCCAGTTTAAAAATGCAGAGGTACTTGGTAGAACTACAAGTTTGGTTCACGACTTGGAGGATCAAAGTTAACCCTAAGAAATCAGCAGCTTTGATTATTAGACGAGGATACAAACAACTCCCAGCACCACTCACTTTATTCGACACAGAAATACCTGTTAAAAAAGATACAAAATATTTAGGCACTACAATAGACCCGAAACTAACCTGGAGAAGTCACAAGGAAAAAAAGTCCTGGGAGATATGTACAATTGTAGGCTCTATTCAAAGGAAGGGAACTAACATCCACACAAAAACTGTCTTATACAAATCCATGATACAACCGATTATACTGTACAACTGCGCAGTATGGAGCTACGGAGCCAAACACCTCACAGATAGACTACAAATCACACAAAACAAGATACTCAGAACCATCACTGGAGCACCCTGGCGAACTAGAACAACACACCTACATGAAATGACAAATTGCAGACCCCTCCATGACATATACAGGGAAAGGAACATAAAACTCTACGAACAGGCAGACACACACACTAACGACATAGTACGGGAACTAGGACGTTACGACCCTGCTGAGACCAGACGCTACAAGAGACCACGGCTGGCGTAGGAGAGCATTATTATGACTAACTCAGTGTCTATTATAATAATAAAAAATAAAAAAAACCAAGAGAAAACAAAATTAAAAAATATATATATTATACTACTATTAGACTTAGCATAGTTTGTAGAGTTAATATCTAACCCACAAGTGACAATCAACTACGCCGGAATGACAACAGACCGCTGACAACACTACACATAACTATACTGGATCACCTTTCACCAATCGCTCATTTCATACCATTACTACCTTAGTCACGGCCGGACGCCACTGGGATAACCATCTAGGTTGTCTACTAGCCAGAGGATAATCCTGGCGCCGGGGGCGGCCCCAGATGGTGAATGGAAATGTATCCACCTCACTCCTAATCCCAAGAAAAGAAAATCCTACCCCAACAAGCAACTCTTTATTACCTTTGCCACCGCCGGACTCCACAGGGATAACCGACTAGGTTGTCTACAGCCAGGAATAACGCTGGCGCCGTGGTCGACCCCTGATGGGGAATGGAAATGTAACCTTCCACGCCAAACCTAATCCCTACAGCCAAGTTAACCTTCCGATCCTCTTCCCGGAAATCGACTCATGAAACATCAACATATCATCATCATACCTTATACACACCTTCCCCCATCCCAATAAAAGAAAATCCTCCCCAAATCCCGAGACCCAGCGCAATCGTTCACTATCACCAATTTCACCTCACAATGTTAATTAATTATACAAATGTTTGTACAAGGTATTCAATTCATTCAAGAGGCCAGGAGTCACGACAGTGACTCCGTACTCGACCATAAGATCAGTCTTTTCACAGGTGACCTAGCTTGGCGTTTCTGTCAAGGTGGATATCTTGCGTCGGGCAACACAACCAACCACAATTGTTATGTATGTGTTTTAACGTCTACACCCGCACCTCCCTCCTATCCTATGAATACAAGCTCATTTAGCTTATAAGCTCAGTCTCAAACATTATGGACAAGTTGAAACATCCATTTTCGGCCATCATAAGCGGCCCTTCCGGCTGTGGAAAGTCACATTTTGTAGCAGACTTTATCCGTCACTTGGACACAATGTGTGACGTTAAATTTGATACAATCACATGGTATTATGCTTTATGGCAACCGGGATTCGAACAAGACGGGACAAGTCCCCACGTCATATTCTGTAAGGGTTTGCCGGAAATGGATGATGTCTGTAATGACTCTCCACAGCTGATTATCCTGGACGACCTGATGCGTGAAGCCAACGAAGTGGTCGTCGATCTTTTCACCAAAGGATGCCACCATCAAAATATTAGCGTCATGTACCGTACACAAAATATATTCCATCAGGGCAAGGGCCAAAGAGACATTTCCTTAAACGCACATTATATCGTGCTTTTTAAAAATCCCAGGGATAAAGCTCAGATTCAACACTTTGAACGTCATGTCTGTCCTGAAAATCCCCGTGTTTTACAAGAGGCTTACACCGATACTACAAGTACGCCTCAAGGCTATATATTGCTAGATTTCAAACAAGGTACACCGGAATGGTTCAGATATAGAACCCGCACAAATGTCGGCTGCTGCGTGTATCTACCGCGCAAAAGTTATAAAAACACCGACACTTCCCGCTTACAGATCATTTCATAACCATGAGTCCCAAAGTGCTGAAGCAGGCACCTCTGCTACGTGCGATGTATCGCATGAACCCGCAGCAACGTGTCGCCTTGATGAAAACGGCCGACAAGAAACTGGTTGACTCTGTTTGCGAGTGTGCCTACAACACTTTAAAAGGACGGGTACCGCTGAAAAATGCGCAGAAGACAAAGTTACGTGCTCACAAGCAGGTGTTGCGCAAGCTGGTCAAACGAGGAGAGTGCTGGAAGAAGAAGAGACGACCACTGGTTCAGAAAGGAGGAGCGTTCTTGCCCTTACTTTTAGCCCCTCTAATCAGCGGGGTCCTCGGTTCCTTATTCAACAAGTAAATAATGGAACACGCGAAAAAGATGATATTGGTGTCCCCGGAAACATTACACCATTACGAGCAACACCACCAACAAACGGCTTCGGCAACAAATCTAGGGGTCTCCGAGTTGGACAAGGAAATGTAAAAAATCCTCGCTTCAAAACTTGACGACAAGTCTAAATGGACTTTATACCAACAAGTGCTACAGCGCTATCTACACTTTAGTCAACACCCTCCGCCATCTGAAACCACCACCGCCACCACCCCTGAAGTGTCTGTACTTCCCATCCCAACTGTACTTAATACTCTACCAGCACAGGCACGTAAAAAGCTGAACTTTTACTAGAACATATTAAGTTCCGAGGCGGCATCTCTTGGGACTCAAATGGCGAAGTGAGTATTCAAGATACGCCTCTTCGTGGATCCAATATTGTGGATTTAGTCAACGATCTGGTCAGAGCAAGAAGACACAGCGAACCGTCAGGGTGGCGAGAGTTTCTCACGGCGCTGCAAAATATAAACGTTCCGAAAGAATTTATTGTGAACCCGAAACGTTTGGCACCCATTAGAGATCCGACGCCCGTACCACAACCACTTACACCATCGCAACGCCCAAAGAAGAAGAAACTGAAGAGGGTGGATGAAAACAAGTGGCTGCCGTTCAGAGCTTAATGGAACGTCTAGCCGACATCTACTACGACCCTTCTCATCCTGCAGGGTTTGCAGGGGCGGCGTCGCTCATTAAGGCGTCCAAAAAAGATCCCAAAAAAGTACGAGAATGGCTTCGTGCGCAGGACGCTTGTACCCTACACAAACCTGTGCTAAAAAAATTTCCACGCAACAAGTACGTGGTGTCAAACATTGACGATCTCTGGCAAGCCGATCTCAACGATATGAGAAGTCTCAGAAAATACAACGACGGTGCAGTGTACTTGCTCACCATCATCGACGTGTTTAGTAAGATGGCCTGGGCGAGGACGCTTCAATCCAAGACGGGAGCGTCGTGAGAGACGCCTTTCGGGACATTTTCAAGCAAAGCGGTCGTAAACATTTAAGTATACAGACGGACAAGGGACAGAGTTCACGGCACGTCTAGTCCGGAAATTTCTCAAGCAAGAAAGCGTGCATTACTACACCACTCATAATCCAGACGTGAAGGCAAGCATCGTGGAACGGTTCAATAGAACTCTGAAAGGACGCATGTGGCGCTACTTTACCAAAAATAACACGTATCGGTATGTGGACGTCCTCCAAGCTCTAGTCGACGCTTACAACGGGTCCAAGCATTCCAGTATTAAGATGGCGCCCACCACCGTTTCAGAAACTAACGTGCTTCAAGTCAGAGATAATCTGTACGGCAAAAGGCGTCCAAACTCGAAGCCTAAAATAAAAGTCGGTGACACGGTGCTTATTAGCAAATCCAAAATGCTGTTTGAAAAGGGCTACGAAAGCAATTGGAGCGAAGAGATTTCCAAAGTCAGCAGTGTCGTGTTGCGACAACCTGTCGTCTACAGACTCATCGATCTTGACGGTGAATAAGTGGAGGGGACGTTTTACGAACCTGAATTGCAACGCGTACGTCTCCCTGAAAAAGTTTGTCACCAAATGCTGCCATGCTCGTGACAGATATTCAACAACTGTTGAGATTAGCATGTGCAGAAAACTAAACTCTATGATTATATAGAAGAAATATTTGATTAATTTTGGCCAAAAAAGGTTTGTGCTATAAAAACTGCAAAAATACTGCACTAAACTCATGCTCACTAGCACCCCGCCTTTAATCCTAGCAGTCCCAACTCAGCTCGCGCGAGTTTTGGGAGTAAAAGGGAAAGGAAAAGACAAGAAATGTGTGCAGTACATTCGTATTTGAATGATTACTAGACATTTCCCGCGGTGACGATGGGGGACAAAGCGACAAAGTTTCTTGTTAATAATTACAGTTTGTCCCTGTTATGACAGAATGAGGATCTGTGCACAGTCCTTATCTGTGAAGACATTCTAAAATGTCAGAAAACGACCTTTTCAATGAAGTTTTTATACAAATATCATTTAATATTTCGACAATGTTCAGTATTAGAAACTTCTATTAGCTCTTTATCTCCATTAATGTTTAACCAGAAATGATCCACGTGCATTAATGTTGGTGTAAATTTATCATTTCTAGCCGACTGTGTCTCAAGAGTTGATTGGCATTTGATGCAGGCTGTTAACGGGCTACTACAAATATCTCAAAAAAGCGAGTAAAGAAGCTTACTTGTTTCCTTCTAGTTCTACAGCGCATGCGCATTGATTCGAGATGGTTTTTTGATATTAGATCGGTTCTTCCGTGACTAAGATCTCAGGGTAGAGCGGTCTAAAGAGGTATGAGTTGAACTTTTAACAGAACATCTCACGCCTACGAGGCTGAAACCTAGCGATTGGTTTTCAGAGCTCGTCACGTGACCTGGTTTCTGTTCTGCGATTGGTTTTAGGTGAACGTAAGGAGTCCACGTTGACTAACTCTCAGTGATGGTAGATTTATGAAACGTGTGCTAACCTATTATTGACTTACAATTATTAATTTATAAAGGATATTAGGTTAAGCCAGGTATATATATTACGGATGATAATAAATTGGTAGATATGTAGTTACTACAATTAATGCGTTGCCATAGTTACTAAATGTAAACAAAGAGTAAAAAGTTGGTTCGCCACCTCCTAGATACTTATAATCTCCTAATACAATATTTAAAATTAAACAAAAATATTCTAAGTCCACGAAAGTACTACTACCACAAATGAAAAGAGGTATAATATAATTTGATATAAAGGTTGTATTTATATTATATATAGTATAAACTTATATAAAATACAGATGCAGCAAAAGAAATAAACACTCGCTCTACTCACAAACTAACGTTTTTTCAAAATGTCACCACTAGCTCCGATGACAGCAGCAGAGTACGTCTAGTTTATTAATTCACTTCTAAACATCACACTTTGTCCTCCGAGATATGTCATACAGCGTGCTTTAGATTTAAAGCGCTTACAATCCAAATAATAGATTGACTTTGGAAGGAAAACGTTACCGAAACTGCCCACGCTGAGTATGTAGTCGGCGGGCGTTTCACCTATAATTTTAACATTTGAATAATTTTTGTAAATTGTTAAATCTTCGAGATTTATGGGTTCTTCGGACTTTACCTCCGGTGGTGGTGGGCACTCAGCTGACTCTGATGATGGGTACGCCGATGAATCTGACGCCTCCGACTGCGGGCACGCAGGTGACTGGTAGACAGGCTATGCTCCGCTGCCCATTGTTGTTAACTGCCATGTCTCTTAAACGCGTTCAAAGTTCACAATGGTAGGTGAACCGGGTTTTACTCCGGCGCAGGTAAATACCAGTTTTTCTTTATTTAAGTCACACACGTCTTCATCTGTTAGAGTACCTAAACGACACGGTATAAATACACAAAACTCGCCGTCTAGATAGGCTATTAGACGTCTCCCGAACTTTGTATTGACCGCTTTTAATTTATCAACCGAGTATTTTTGATCTATCGTTAGATCACGCAATTTGACGGTCTGTACGGCGTCGACAATGTTTACCAGCTGCTGTAACTTGTCCATCTTGAGCTGCTCTACAAACGCTTATAAATACACAACCAAGTGGGGACCCCTCTTTATAGCCACCCCTCTCGATCGACGTCACGAGAAGAACAGGGTCACGCTCTATTCGTGTCTCAACACGTCTTGTTGGACCGCCAAGCTGGCGCCCTGGAAAACCCTGTGCAAACGTCATGATATATTCTTGTCTCGACACGTCTTCTCTACCCGCCAAACTGGCGCCAGGGAAAACCCAGGTTACCAAGGTCGATGACCTATATATCTATTCTTGTCTCAACTCGTCTTGTTGGGGCCGCCAAGCCCACGCATGGGAAAACCCTTTGCAAACGTCACGATATATTCTTGCCTCAACTCGTCTTGTCGGCCTGTCGCCAGGGAAAACAAAGGGCGATATCTATCAATGCCTTGTCAACACGCCAGGTATTCAGCTCTGTTATATCTTTCCTAGGGGTTATTGGGGGTCGGGTACATGTTATGGGTTCGAATCTCACTCGGGGAGAGCTGTGGGTGGAGGAACATTTCTACATCCATGCATTTAGACAGACGCTACCAAACAACCAATTTTAGTAGACTTGTGACGGGGGATAGCGGCCCCTAACTATGGATTCCGAGGCCCCTGATTGTGCATGTGTCTGTTAGAGTTGCGACATAACACCCAATGATTACGTCATAGGAAAAAACACATGCTGCTGAGATCCCTAACTGTTGATTCCGCGGCCCCTGCTTGTGCTGTAAAAAACCGAGGGTTGCCAGGTTGCCGACGGTTCTGGACGGATACCTGCAGCCGTGCTTTTGACAGACGCTACCAAACAACCAATTTTAGTAGACTTGTGACGGGGTAGTGGCCCCTAACTGTGGATTCCCAGGCTCCTGATTGTGCATAATTAGAGATGCTAGAGCTAGAGTTGTGACATAACACGCAATGATTACGTCATAGGAAAAACCCAGGTTGCTGAGGTCACGATATATTCTTGTCCCAACTTGTCTTGTCTGCCCGTCAACCTGGAGCCAGGGTTACGACATAACACGCAATGATAACGTCATTGGGAAAACCCAAGGTTGTTGAGGTCACTGTCGCACCGGCTGTCTGGCGTCAGGGTGGCGAAGGAGGAGGGGGGTCTCAAGGCAGGGTGAACCAATTACCACACTCTACCACCGACCACCATAGCGCAAGGTTCATGCTGCTTGTCCCGGATCAGAGCCTTGTGACAGAAGAGCCAATGTTCATTCTAGGCCTGTCAGCCGTAGCGCAAGCTTTGTGCCGAAACGTCAAGGACTGTATGCCCATAAATAAACAATCATTAAGAACCAACATGTCCGGCGTATGCCTGCAATAAATAAAATCTCCAACACCTCTATCCTACCAACCAATTAACAATAATTAATAATTAATCAGCAAGAACCAACATGTCCAGGGGGCTGAAGGGGAGGGGCAGGAGGAGGGTGAAAGTAGGTCAGGGGAAGGAGGGGTGGGGGAAGGAGGGGCTCAGCCAATCAGAGAGCAGGATGCGTGGTCATGTGACTAAATCCGACCTATCACAGAGTGATTTACCCACACAACTCACAACTCTAGCTTGTCTTATGATTGTATTGAATATGTTTATGTTTCTCAGGAAAATAAAGGGCGAGTCTGGGAAGGCGCTCAAGACGAGACAGTACAAGGAGGGGGAGGGCAGTCATCACAAACACCAGGACGGAGACTCTCACCACGCGACCCACCACGAAGGAGGAGAAGGACACCACGGACACAAACATCAGGAATCTGCACACAAACAGAAGAACGCCTTCTCCAAGGTAGTCCTTTGAAACAGAGATATTGTATCACTAGTAAACCTAACCTCCTCCACTGTTGGTTTCAGGTTGCTTTTTCTTGTATTGGTTACTGTGGGTTTCAGGTGTATTTGACTTGTATCTGTGAATTTCGTGTTTATTGGGCTTGTTACTTTGGATTTCAGGGGTTCCGGGATCGCTACCACAAGGACGAGGCTCACAAGCTGAACAAGTTCTGGAGCAACGGTCAGGAAAGGGGAGCCTACCTGAAATACGGGGAGCATAAGGCACACCATCACAGTAACCACAAGGGGAAACACAACAAGGAGAACCACAAGGTAACAACGCACCATGTGAAGTAACAGTGTAATACAACGTACCATGTAAAGTAACACTGTTGCCATTTGTTGACCACAGGAAGGAGGCAAGACAGACCACCACGGCAAGATGGGGCAGACCGCCAAAGCCAAGCAGTCTTCAGATTCTAAAGGTCACGCGGGTCACGGAGGTCAGGAGAAGAAACATGAGCACCACAGCGAGTACTCAAAGAAGGGTGGCAATCACGCCGGGCATGCGCACAAGATAGAGCAGAGAACTAAGTCCTAGAGCCTGGGAGACAAGCCAGTGGGAAGGATTCATTTGGGTCATATTGTTTATATCATGGGCAACTCATATCATCTCATGTCAAAAGTTTTCTAAAGTCATTTGGATCCGTAGAGCTTAAATTTATAAATACCAGTCTCGTGTCACGGAGTTTTACAAGAGTAGTCAAAGTACCTGTAATATGTTCTCATCAATCAGCAGAACACTCATTGATCAGTTATCAACATTCCTATGTGAGGTTTGTAGAGAACATATCAATCAGCAGAACATTCATTGATCAGTTATCAACATTCCTATGTGAGGTTTGTAGAGAACGTATCAATCAGCAGAACACTCATTGATCAGTTATCAACATTCCTATGTGAGGTTTGTAGAGAACGTATCAATCAGTAGAACATTCATTGATCAGTTATCAACAGTCCTATGTGAGGTTTGTAGAGAACATATCACTCAGTAGAACACTCATTGATTAGTTATCAACAGTCCTATGTGAGGTTTGTAGAGAACACATCAATCAGTAGAACACTCATTGTTTAGTTATCAACAGTCCTATGTGAGGTTTGTAGAGAACATATCAATCAGCAGAACACTCATTGATCAGTTATCAACATTCCTATGTGAGGTTTGTAGAGAACGCATCAATCAGTAGAACATTCATTGATCAGTTATCAACAGTCCTATGTGAGGTTTGTAGATAACATATCACTCAGCAGAACATTCATTGATCAGAAATCAACATTCCTATGTGAGGTTTGTAGAGAACATATCACTCAGTAGAACACTCATTGATCAGTTATCAACAGTCCTATGTGAGGTTTGTAGAGAACATATCACTCAGTAGAACACTCATTGATCAGTTATCAACAGTCCTATGTGAGGTTTGTAGAGAACGTATCAATCAGTAGAACATTCATTGATCAGTTATCAACAGTCCTATGTGAGGTTTGTAGAGAACATATCAATCAGCAGAACACTCATTGATTAGTTATCAACAGTCCTATGTGAGGTTTGTAGAGAACACATCAATCAGTAGAACACTCATTGTTTAGTTATCAACAGTCCTATGTGAGGTTTGTAGAGAACATATCAATCAGCAGAACACTCATTGATCAGTTATCAACATTCCTATGTGAGGTTTGTAGAGAACGCATCAATCAGTAGAACATTCATTGATCAGTTATCAACAGTCCTATGTGAGGTTTGTAGAGAACATATCACTCAGCAGAACATTCATTGATCAGAAATCAACATTCCTATGTGAGGTTTGTAGAGAACATATCACTCAGTAGAACACTCATTGATCAGTTATCAACAGTCCTATGTGAGGTTTGTAGAGAACATATCACTCAGTAGAACACTCATTGATCAGTTATCAACAGTCCTATGTGAGGTTTGTAGAGAACGTATCAATCAGTAGAACATTCATTGATCAGTTATCAACAGTCCTATGTGAGGTTTGTAGAGAACATATCAATCAGCAGAACATTCATTGATCAGAAATCAACATTCCTATGTGAGGTTTGTAGAGAACATATCACTCAGTAGAACACTCATTGATCAGTTATCAACAGTCCTATGTGAGGTTTGTAGAGAACATATCACTCAGTAGAACACTCATTGATTAGTTATCAACAGTCCTATGTGAGGTTTGTAGAGAACACATCAATCAGTAGAACACTCATTGTTTAGTTATCAACAGTCCTATGTGAGGTTTGTAGAGAACATATCAATCAGCAGAACACTCATTGATCAGTTATCAACATTCCTATGTGAGGTTTGTAGAGAACGCATCAATCAGTAGAACATTCATTGATCAGTTATCAACAGTCCTATGTGAGGTTTGTAGAGAACATATCACTCAGTAGAACACTCATTGATTAGTTATCAACAGTCCTATGTGAGGTTTGTAGAGAACATATCACTCAGTAGAACACTCATTGATTAGTTATCAACATTCCTATGTGAGGTTTGTAGAGAACGTATCAATCAGTAGAACATTCATTGATCAGTTATCAACATTCCTATGTGAGGTTTGTAGAGAACATATCACTCAGTAGAACACTCATTGATCAATTATCAACAGTCTTATGTGAGGTTTGTAGAGAACACATCAATCAGTAGAACATTCATTGATCAGTTATCAACAGTCCTATGTGAGGTTTGTAGAGAACATATCACTCAGTAGCACACTAATTGATCAGTTATCAACAGTCCTATGTGAGGTATGTAGAGCAGAGTCTATGTATGATTGGTCAATGTGGACAGAGTGGGAGAGAACATGTAACATGTACAGTTTTAACAAGCACTGCTTACCTTGGCAACACTCCAAGACACGAAAGGGCGTAGCATGTTTCACGATCAGCATGGCATTCATCTGAGCATTTTGTCCAATATAATTTTTTGGTCTCTGAGCCCCAAATATTTTTTTGTTCTCTGAGCCTCGTCTGTTCTCGGAATTATGTAGTTGGTTTAGTTAAAATAATAACAAAGCACTTGATTCAAATCCCAGTCAGCACAGGACCACGTTAGTCTAGTTTGGGATTCGATTTAGAATCTCCGCCTGGCTCGTTGGCAAGTTTTTCCAACAAAACTTGTTTTCTCATGCTCTCTCTAATCAAAATAACAAACATAATAGTCTTGTAAAGCTCGGGCTTGCATTAAATGTTCCATTCATTAATATTGGAATACTTTGCTGACTTTGTGGAACTGTAGAAAGTAGGTGTTGGGTTAGTTATTCTCTGGCAGGGAACAGATATATCCTCAAGATCATATTCATGTGTGTAGCACACATATGGAAGCAGATATTGTTCATACATTGAGGTGATTATCGTCACTGATATTCAGGAGCAATTCCAGAAATAACTATTTCGTACCGGACTAATTTTGTCACCAATTTACAAAAATAGATTAATGCTATTTCAAATGTATTTGGATTAAATTAAAATCAAGGCAGTTTCTAAACAGTTCAAATGTAAAATCTGAACATGATCATAGCATACGAGTATTACTCATTCATTAGGAATTGCTTACTAACGTTTATCTCTAACTGTAAGTACTTTCATGTACAGTATCCTATCATTCTCATTATATGTACTGTATATATCGCTACATTCTCTGGACCTATTTTATTGGCACTGTACAACAGCACACCAAAGTATTTTATGCACCAATTGGAAGGAATCGCAAGTTAAGGTCTGTATTTTCTACAGGTTTTACAACACAACACTAGTTTGATCAAAATTAATAAAATATTGCTTCAGTCGGTATATTTAGTTAATTTTAATTTTTGTAGACGCATTTTTTGAACCGGCAGATTATATCAGCACACGAAAAATTCTATGAGCAAGTGTGAAAGGGACAACCAATTTTGTCGGAAAAGGTATTTTTCACACAATAACTTTCAGGGTTATTTTACATACTACAACCGACATGGGGCCGACGTCTTTAATTTCACCCCGAAGGAAGTTGTGCTACAGATTTGTATCGCTAAAAAAAATCCGTCAACCCCACCTGGGTTTGAACCCACGAACATCATGTCCTGAGACGAGCGCTTTATCTCAGGGTCACCGGGTCAACATTTAATTTAATTATTCACATATTTTAATATCAACAGTTCTTAAATATTGTTGCGGACATCGCGAAATTTGACCAGGGTTATTTAAATGAGAGTAAAAGTTTTGGTCAAATTTCAGATATTCAAGAACTGTTGAGATTAAAATATGTAGAGGACTAAACTAAACGAACCGGTTGAAACAGTATTTGATTAATTTAGATAAAACATATTTTTATTTTATAAAAACTTTAAAATGGCGGGGCTTATCACGCACGCGTTTCCTTTTGTCCCGAACTAAATGCTCTCCTTCTCTCTCTCTCTCATGCTCCGATACGTGAGTTTATAACTGGTTGTCCCCTGAAAATAACAATTATATCCTGAATACCCCTGGCACGCAGGCTTCCTGCGACTGCACAATATCTTCTTAACCTGTTTTAAACAAACAGGAGTTATACATTTATAATCTCTTTTAAAAAAAACACATTAGTTTTCTGTTTTGAAGAGAGTATTTCGTTATGTGTTAAATGTTATTTTTTAAACTAAAGTGTACTTGTATTAATACATGATCTATCGTTATTATTATAATATTAGGTGTTGTTATAGTGTTATTGTGTTATAAATTCCATGTAATTGTTTTCTGATGGATATAAAGAATATTTACAGTAACAATGATTTGTCCATTGTACTGTTACATGTTATTGTGATTGTAGAGCATTGTATGTTGGAGATGAAGAGCTACGAGTTTTATCAAAGACAAACTTTGAACTTTACCAAGCAGCACATGTGAGTTGGCTTGTGTCTGGGCTCATTTGTAAGAAAATAGTGCGCTTCGGTGGCCGCATGGTCTAGCGCGCCACTCTCGCAGTAGTCTAAACTCCCGATGACGGGGAGATCGAGGTTCGGATCTCGGTCGAGTGTACTGAGGGTTATTTTCCCTAAATAGTTTTCCACTCTCTCTCCACGCAAATTTGAGTACATTTCCTCTAAATATAAACTCCCTAATAATAATAATAATAATAATAATAATAATAGCACTGCGTCTTACTACCCGTTCGGGTTATACGCTTTAAGTACTAATTACGCTAATGGATTAGGAATTGGGAAGGTCAAATTAGAGGAAGTGAACCCGCATTTGCGTGGATGGAGAGTGGAAGACCATTTAGGAAAAACCACCCCCAGTTCACCCGACCGAGATTCGAACCTTGATCTCCCCGTCCTCAGCAGTCGAGCTCAACACGACTAGCGCGTTAGCCAACTACGCCACCGAGGCGGGTGACTCCCTAATATCGAACATTATTAGAGTAACTAATACATAAGCGTATAACCTGAACGTGTAGTAAGACGCGATGATAAAAAAATAGCTAGTAGGGTTGGGGAATTTATCGACACTTCATTTACAAATTGTTTATGTCAGATGAGGCTGATCTTCATTTTTATTTTAAAACGTAAACAAACTTACATAAACCATAGAAGTTCCAAAGTAAAAGTCAAATATTTTCTAAATACATGACACTAATGTTATCATCATTTAAGATCGTCATATTGGCTACAAACAATTATTGTAATGATTGATAGTATTAATTCCAGATCTGAATGAGATACTGTCTGTAAGATGAGCACTGGTCAGGCTGTCTGTGTATTATTACGATTATAGTAAAAAAGGTAAGTGTTTCAATTATATTGCAAAATGTTATTATTATTATTATTATTATTAGCACCGCGTCTTACTATCCGTTCGGGTTATACGCACTTACGCTAATGTGTAATGGTAGGGTGATTGTGAGATGAAATGAAGGACCTACAGTTTAACGTGGAATCCGAACCACGGTGGAGGCCTGGCATTCCCCACATTCACAAGATGTCTTGCCAGAGGTTAAGGAAGGGTTTGGAAATCAGATAAATCTGTGCCGGTACCAAGGATTGAACCCCGGACCCCAGCACAGAAGTCTGACACCTTACCCCTAGACCACCAGGTCAGCTATTGCAAAATTAATTAATCAACTAATTACACTCCATAGGGCTGTATCTACCGAGCGGCTGCAGCCCATTCACGATGATTGTGCCAACATGTGCGGATAGAGGGTATCATGTGGTCAGAACAACGCTCCTCCAGCCGTTAATCTCAGTTTTCTAGACCAGACCCACTGTTAGTAACTCCTTCTTAGTCCTCAAGAGGTTGAGTTTGACCCCATTACAAACTCACCGCTTCACATACATGTTCATATTTATATACCGTACCATCAAACTTTATCGGCTAAGAAATACCAACTGTTACCATCACTAAGTGATCGAGACATCGCCCAGTTATTATTTGTATTCCTCTGTAAATATGAGGAAGTGATATTCCTGTCAACCGTGCTCAACCTATATTCCTGTCAACCATGACGTCACTCTCTATATCTTAAGTAAGCATGGTTCCTGAAAATATCACCCAGCTGAAGCGACAATTATTGGTAAAGAATCCATTAAACTGAGGGTAATGTACAGTACCCTCCTGGGCAGAGGACTTCATCATAAACATATTACGGGATTCAAATTGTACAATACTAGTTTATATTATAACAATGCATTCACATTTTAATTTAAACTTGTTTGGGACCGCCACTACTTGAAATCAACCAGAGCTTGCAGTGAATGTTCCTTGAAGAGCGGACAATCAACCAGAGCTTGCAGTAAATGTTCCTCGAAAAGCGGACAATCAACCAGAGCTTGCAGTAAATGTTCCTTGAAAAGCGGACAATCAACCAGAGATTGCAGTAAATGTTCTTTCAAGAGCGGACAATCAACCAGAGCTTGCAGTGAATGTTCCTTGAAAAGCGGACAATCAACCAGAGATTGCAGTAAATGTTCTTTCAAGAGCGGACAATCAACCAGAGCTTGCAGTGAATGTTCCTTGAAGAGCGGACAATCAACCAGAGCTTGCAGTGAATGTTCCTTGAAAAGCGAACAATCAACCAGAACTTGCAGTGAATGTTCCTTGAAGAGCGGCAAACCCCCTGTCTAAGGTCACATGTGACCACTTACCGCCGCTACACACATGCTTACAGCTGACATCTCGCCGCGATGAATCGATGATTAAACAATCCATACGAATACACTCGCCTACAGAACCATTGTCCATGTAAATGGTCGATGAACATGGTCTCCAAGTAACCGAAATAATATTTGTTTTAATATTTAACCGTCCTTCCCCGTTTCTTAGTCGATATTGCGTCTGACAACTGACCTCAAACCTCAAGGTCCTGGCTTAGTTTCCAGACACGGGTATAAGATGTACTCCTCTGAAATAGAATTAGTTCCCTCTCGTTGGACTGTAAATTATCGTTCTTGGGTCTGGCTGCTGGTTAAGTAATTATGTATATTTAATAAACGTATTGATTATTTCAACCCTCAATGGTAATCTAATGCACTAAGATGATATGAACATGCATTGCAGATGGTCGTCTTGCAGGGGAGAGATGCGAGTTATCGTCAGTACTTTTTATAGTGTTTATATCATTTTCTTGAAAACCTGTCATGGCCGTCGTAGAATTTGACGAAGATTTTGCTTTTTCATTTAGAAAAAGTCCTGGTAAAATTCCATAATGCTCCGGCAAGTAAGTTATTCAAGAACAGTTGAGACCCACGTCAGTGGACGTATGGTCTTAGGCGCTACTCTAGCAATAGATTCGATTGACGATGACGGCGAGATCATAGTTTGAAACCCAGTTGGGTGTATACTGAGGGTGGTTTTATTTAAAAGTTATCTCGTCTTTCTTCCACGTCAATGTGGGTACACTTCCTCTAAATTTAACCTTCCTCAGCCCTAAAACACTGTCGTCATTAGTACAGTAGCCCCGTGGCTTCTTTGGTGCTGACTGTCAGAAGTGACAGCTGCTAAATACATGTTTTTGCAGATCATATGGTTCGGCGTAGGGATACATAATTTGGTCTGGTAGCTTTTAAAAGCCGTCAGCTGTCAGCTGTGAGCTGTCAGTCAGCACCAAAGAAGCCATGGGGCTAGTGTATATTAGTGTACAGCCCGAACGGATAGTAGTCCACGGTGATAACAAAAAATCCATATCGTAGCGAAGATGAATTGAAAATATTCGTTGGCGAGTTGAGCCAATGACAGTGGCGGAATATCGGCCAGTAGTGTTCCACCTTGAGCGGCAGAGGGGAGGAGGGTGGCAGAGAACTGTCCACAGTCCACACGACCACAAGTGCTGGCTGGATCGTATCCAAGAACCCTCGTTCCAGCCCCAGGTAAATAATTACACTCATATAAAGTTTCAAATAAGATTTTCCGGAAAATTATATTATTATATAATTATATGTAAGGGTCGCGAGAAAATGCCAGTGCTGTTGAAGTTGTTGTTTTTATGGCAACACATTTTTTGGTCAAAATAAATCAAATACTGCTCTGGTAGAAACATAGAGTTTATTCACATGGTGATATAAACAGTGTTGTTGAGTATCTGTCATGAGCATAGTTGCATTATTCACCAAACTTTTTAAATTAAAAGAAAAAGTCCTCATTAAATTCCGGAACACCCTTGACAGATATTCAAGAAATTTTGAAGCCACCGTAGGAATAAAATTAAATTCTATGTTTGTACTGGAGCAATATTTTATTTATTTTGGCCAAAAATAGTTTTGCCATTAAAACTGCAAAATCACTTGCCTTTTCTCACGTCCCCTACATCCCAACTTAATAGCTATCTTCAACGATAGTGGGGTTGTGAGGGAGGGGGCTCAAACCCCCTCTTCCTTAATACATTTGGAGGGGGGGGGGTGAGATTGAATACTGCCTTATTTACAGTTTAAATAGCATCAAAATTACGGCACTACAACACATTTATAACTATAGCCCGATTTTGTTACGAAAAATTAATTTTCTCGAAGGCCTTTCTCCCTAACACAATTCTAGTATATAGTAGAATTTTGGTAGGAAAAAAGACATTTACGATAGTTATTAATAAGAAAACCGGACTATAGCAGTCACTATTGGGGTGTTTGAGGGATCTATTGTTTTTAATCCTCTTAACAAAAGCTAAGGGTCACTAGCATCTTGGACCTCACCGTTCAGAAACTCTTATAGCACACCAAATCTTGGATCACGGTAGGACTAGTTAACCTTGACCCGACAAAGATTCGAACTGATACAGCTGCCCAGAGCCTGTCCTTATCTTGGCATGGATATCCTTCCAGCAATTACATCTAAGTAGGGTAGTAGGATAATAGGATTAACACATCCTTCCAACATCGATTCATGTGAAACAGAGCAAACCCTTTATACAGAACTGGAAACTAGTTAGATCTTTAATACTCGTAGTAAGTAGATTTCGTTGAACTAAAACGACTTCTTAAAATTTTTTAATACGTTTTCCTTATGGACGGATCAAAAAGTAGTACAAAAATGTAAGTATCACGTTTGAATGATTTGTTAATATTTGTGTGAGAAACTTCGAAATGTAAATTGAAGACTAAACCCGGAACTTCTTCACTTCAACTTCAAAACACCCACAATAACATTCGCGTTCTCAAATTATTTTGAAGAGAGAAGAGAAACTTTGATATATTATGAAATATATATATATATAAACACCTTTCAACATATAATCATGTTTATAACCGCCACTAAACAGTATTTTAACACAGACTAGAGGTTAAACGACATCTATAACCAGCAGAGATAAATCATGGATGTCAGCTTGAATCATGCAGTGTGCCTTGTTTATTTCTCTAAACATTTCTCTTCGCCAAGATGCACTTCATGATTAATTTAGTAATGTTATGTGACAGCAACAAAACGTTTTTTTTAGAATTTGAGTCCTATTTCAAAAGTGACTTTGGCACATTATCTACCACCAGACACACCAAAAAATATAATTTATTAAATGTACAGTACATTATTACATTCACGGGATTTGGTGGTCTAGGGGTAAGGTGTCAGCCTTCTGTGTTGAAGGTCCGGGGCTTAAACCACGGTCTCGGCAGAGATTTATCTGATTACTAAACCCTTCCTTCACCTCTGGTAAAATGTGTACTTTCACGCTTTGTGAATGTGTGGAATGCCAGGTCCCCACCGTGGTTCGGATCCCACGTTAAACTGAAGGTCCCCTCTGCTTTCCACCATCATCATTCTCACATACCATCCTACCATCTGGAGATAGTAGAATTCACCTTAACGATGTCCCCACCACAGCAAGAATTCCTCCATAAGCCAGGAGAGCAGAGGTAAGATAAGTAAAGGTCAAATGGCCAGATCTAGAGCATTAGTCTCAATCCCCACCCCCTTATAACATTTACAATAAACCTCTTTGCCCTTAGTTGTAAAAAAAATAATCTTCTATGACACATCAAATAGTGATTCTAAAATAACCTGAATAATATTTATTTTCCCCTAATTTGATCAAATCTTTGAACTTTCATAAATGATTACAAATAATCTTGTTTCTCTATATAAGGAAGTATAATAACACAATTAAAGGACTATTGTTTTGACATAGCGCGTTATTTCCCTAAGATTAGATATCAAGACGAATCCTGGTAACATTTTACATTATTATTATTATTATTATTATTATTATTATTATTATTATTATTATTATTATTATTATTATTATTATTAGTACCGCGTCTTAATACCCGTTCGGGTTATACGCACTTACGCTAATGTGTAATGGTAGGGTGATTGTGATATGAAATGGAGTACCTACAGTTTAACGTGGAATCCGAACCACGGTGGAGACCTGGCATTCCCCACATTCACAGGTTGTGATTAATACACGTCTTGTCAGAGGTGAAGGAAGGGTTTGGTAATCAGATAAATCTGTGCCGGGACCGAGGATTGAACCCCGGGCCCCAGTACAGAAGTCCGACACTTAACCCCTAGACCGCCAGGTCACCCTATGACTTATTGAACTCCTAAGCCACCCGACCATGGGAATGATGTATTCTGTAGGTTTTGTTATTTTTCTTGTCCACAATTTGTAAAATAAAAAGTTAACTTGTATCGATCCACTTGTCTTGTATTCAACATTCTTTGAATAATAGAACTTGCTCGTATATACATTTTTATAAGCGCCCAATCGATTCTGATATTCCCTAACATCTGCGAGTGTTTACAAGCTATCATTAGTTCGATACCAAGAAAGTCTGGTCGTGAATAATTTTACGTTGCTAGTTGCTAGGCAACTACCAGTCTGACAAACATCGCTTTATCCAGAAATAACATTTCAGAGCGAATTAAGAATAATTACCGAAACATCTCGGATTGGTTTGTTTCAATTCACATGAGCTAAATCAAATAAATTCTGATGAAGTCATGTAAACAGGTAATTAATTCGTCTCGTTGATTGGATACAAACAAATGACTGTCGCTCAATACAAATCCACTATAATAGTGATGAAACCCGCTTCAGTGGCCGAATGGTCTAAGGCGTCATTATCGTGGTAGACGGTTCTACTGAAGACAGAGAGGTCGGCGCTTGAATCCTGGTCGGATATACTGAGGTGATTTTTACTAAATAACTTAGTTTCCCACCCTCCTTACAGGCAAATTGGGGTATATTACCTCTAAAATGCTTCCTTCTTCATTCCTAACCCATTAGAGTAATTATCATATATGCGTATAACCTGAACAGATAGTAAGATGCGGTGATAAGAAAAAGTAATGGCTTCTATTGAGAAGATGAAATAATAAACTTGTATTTATAGGTCTATACATGATTTACAGTAGCCTCGTAGCTTCTTTGGTGCTGACTGACAGCTCACAGCTGACTTCTGACAGTCAACATTTAGGTATATACCTAAATTTTGAATGTCACAAGTGACAGCTGCTAAACACATGTTTTTGCAGATCATATGGTTCTGCGTAGGGATACATAATTTTGTCTGGTAGCTTTTCAAAACCGTCAGTTGTAAGCTGTGAGCTGTCAGTCAGCACCAAAGAAGCCATAGGGCTACTGTAGTAAGATTTTTGCAACATATGTTACATATATACATATAGACTTGGTGGTTAGTAATATTTCAAGATCACCCCCTCCCCCTTCTCGTACCCCTCTTTTCCCCACCCTATGAGGTGAAATTAAAAATCCACGCACACATTTCTAGTTGTCTACCTAACCCGTTTCATATAAAAAACAATACAAAATTGGATATTGTATTTTCTTAAAAATGTGTTGTTTTAAGGAGTCTGTGTAAAGATATTTAACGTGAATTCAGCACTCATATAATGTGACGGTTGATACTGAACAGTCGACAGAAATATGCACAAGAGCTGAGAGCTTTGACTAGCACAGATAAATGCATCAAGCCGTTTATTGCCCTTTTTGAAACATCGGGGTATAATGAGGGAGCCTGGAACCAATTTTTCAACAACGGCATGGAAGGAAATACCATCTTCAGTGCCCAACTACAATAAGTTGGTCTTCTTCAATAGATGGTTCGCGGACCACCAACAGGGCTCTTTATGGACCACAGGTTGTGAACCTCTGTTCTCTGCTTCTTAAAATAGTTTATCATTTCATTTGTTCCAGAAGTCGTCTAATTGATGTAATTATGCTGCTCCAGACATTGACAAGCTGCTTACTGCTTCAGATCATCACTGCTCAGACATCTTTCAAAATACGTGAGAGATCTATTTATATATAAAACTAGGGTTACACTACCCTACAGCTGACGTTCACACTCTAAATGAAAGTGACCCACTTCGTTGGTTAAATAGTCCAAGGCGTCACTCTCAACAAATAGACTGGGCTGCCGATGATGTGGAGACCAGGGTTCGAATCCCGGTCGGGTGTACTGAGGGTGGTTTTCCAATCTTCCTCCACGCAAATGCGAATATTCTTCCTCTAATTTCAATCTTATTCATCTCCTAGCGCAGTAAATAGCTACTGTGACCACCCCTTGTATCGCTGCGTGTAGTCTGGACTCTGTCAGGATGTCTGTGGCCGAGGTTAAGGGGGAGGTGATAATGAATACTTGTGTGGATTCATGATTGACGTTCAACTTGGCTTTTAAAGAGGTTTATTAGTACTACTATATCTATTACTAATGTGATGTTAGAAGGGAGGTTAGAATGAAACAACTTAGAGAATATTAGGAAGCGCGTGACCAAACGAGGAGTGGTGAGGTTTATCCAATGGCCTGACTGACTCCTAGGTGGTTGTTATATATAATTTTATGACACCGTAGAACTATTTTTAAGATAATATTTAAGAATCTATGGTTTGTGTTTCAACGTTATATCTTTAATACCCACTGAGCAAAACGTAAATACATTAACATGGGAAATCCTATCTAGACCGACCGTGACGTCACAGGTAGGCAACGTCCTTAAGACGTTATTATCTGTATATTAGAAGTTAATCAATATCCTTTGAATCTATGTATAGTAACTAGAGCTGGTGTTTGGTGTCAGGTGTTTGTCTGGATGGTTCTAAACGTTCAATATATCCCTCCCTGTGTGTTATTCCTGGTTCCCAGTGGTCTTGATGGAGATGAACCAAGCACCTCTACCCCAGATGCTGGCAGAAGGTCTCACAGAAGCGGAGAAGAAATACCCTGACCTCAAGTTTGACCAAGTTCCCGTTATGGTCAGTCGAGAAGACGAGGAGGAATCTTTGAAAGAAGGTTCGAGAGCTTTATATACTGAGTATGTGGTGGGTTTGGTGGTATATGTGGGTATGTGTCACAGTGTGCCCCAAGGTGTGCACCAAGGTGTGCACCAAGGTGA
>JBCFYV010009280.1:0-11065 GCA_039000515.1 Timema cristinae | reverse complement strand
GCGGTGCTAATAATAATATAATTTTAGCGACGCTTATCAAACTGAGCACAAGACTGACTGAATGTTTTTGGTTTGGTTAATATCCACATGTTGTTGTTTTAAATAGTCCGTTTTCTTATCTTCTTGCGTAGTCCTTCACCTCGCCTTCTGATAGGATCCCAACCTATCATTATTTGAAAGCTCGCAAAGAGTTAAGGAAGTGGGTCACCACAGGCCTACCAATGAAATGTAGGTCTCTATCTATTTACAAACTTAGGACACACACGACTACAACTTTGTATTGATTTAGTAACCCATATTATTAACATAAATGGCGTAGTTGGCTAACGCGCTAGTCGTGTTGAGCTCGACTGCCAAGAACGGGGAGATCGAGGTTCTAATCTCGGTCGGGTGAACTGGGAGGGTTTTTTCCTAAATGGTTTTCCACTCTCCCTCCACGCAAATGCGGGTTCACTTCCTCTAATTCAACCTTCCCAATTCCTAATCCATTAGTGTAATTAGTACTTAAAGCGTATAACCCGAACGGGTAGTAAGACGTGGTGCTAAATATTATTATTATTATTATATCTATACTTATAAAATAACATGTCCTGACTGACTGACTGACTGACTGATTCATCATCGCCGAGAGCAAACTATCAAGGCTACAAGCATGAAATTCGGACTGTATATTCATTTTGTTATGTAGGCACCCACTAAGAAAGGATTTTAGAAAATTCCACCCCAAAGGGGTCAAAATAGGGGATGATAATATGTATGATAATATGTATGAAAGTCCGTCATTTTGAAAGTTACATAAACAAAATTTTGTATTTCGGTTATTGACGTAAAACAAATAAATACGTGTTTCAGGAATTTTGGAAATTTAATTTAATAAGGGATGAAAAAGGGGGTGAAAGTTTGTATTGGACTTGCATTATTTTTGATCTGAGGTCAAGTTATGGTCATCAACGTAACGTAATATTTTAAATTAATCTGTAAATACATATGTATATTTTCGTATTTGTATATAATCTACTTCCACGCGAGCAAAGCCGCGGGCAACAGCTATCTATTATATTATAAACATAAACATTTTCCTTATTGTTGAGTGGCCAGAACAGGGATGGCGAATCTATGGCATGCGAACACGATTTGCATGACACGCTGGCATGAAATAAAATAGTTAAATAAAACATTTTCCCCACGTAGTATTGTTTTTTTTAAGGCAACAATATTACTACAGCCATGTCATTCAATGTCACAGTGAACTTTGTGAAGTTAGGAGATAGAAATGGTATCTGTTCGTATTTTAGTGTATCTTTTGTGCTGTTGAAGACAAGTTATGAACAGAACATAAAAAACATGTTTCAAACTAAAATGGAAATGGCTATGTAAGTTTATGATTCTAATGTGTGTGTGTGTGTGTATATAAAATTTATTGTATTTTAAATACAAAAATGGCTATGTAATTTATATATATATATGTAAGTGTTGGAGCACTAGAAAGGTGTTTTTGCAGTTTATACAGCAAAACTTTTTTTGGCTAAAAAATTTAATAAAAAATATTGCTTCAGTACAAACATAGAATTTAATTTTCTTCACATGCTGGCCTCAACAGTTCATGAATATTATGTCAATTTCTGTGAAATAATTACAATATATATAACCATTTATTGTAATTTTTTCACAGAAATTGACATAATATTCATGAACTGTTGAGGCCAGCATGTGAAGAAAATTAAATTCTATGTTTGTACTGAAGCAATATTTTTTTATTAATTGTTTAGCCAAAATATGCTTTGCTGTAAAAACTGCAAAAACACTTTTCTAGTGCCCCAACACTTATACCTTAATAATGCGATTGTAGAATGCACGTTGAATAGCTAGGTAGTAGACCAAAGGACCGCATTTAAAATTTTCCAGTTTTTTATGAAATGGTTTATCCATGCATTTCCATCTTCCTCTCTTTGTTTTCCAAACCCTTGACTAATTTTGATAATTAAATTATAAGCCATTTTCATATATTTTATTTTAATGGCTCTAAGTACCTACCTTAAGCTATAAATTTCGTCCCCAAACCACTTAGTTTGAAAGTAGATTGAGAGTTTTTTCTCATTGAAATACCTTACCCGAGTGGTTGATCACACGTCTAGATGAATGTACCGACACAAATATATTATTTAATATTTACTATTTGTTAACGGTTTCGTCCTGTCATCTAACAAATTAAATACGGACTGGATGTGGTGTATTAAACGTACTGCCTTAGGGTTCAACCCCCCTCCCCCCTCCAAAATATTATGAACAAAAATATATATATGGCTTTTTTTGATTCAAACAATAATAAAAATAAAATATTAGTACAAATTAGGGGGCTTTGTTCCCATTAAAAAGAACTACAGAGAGTTTTAGAGGTGTTTAATATTTAAATTTGTCCTAACCTCCCTCCGGTAGTTATGGGGTTATGTTGATTTAAAAAACAATTCAGATAGATTCTAGAACTGTTTATCAATTTAGAATTTCTTTCTAGCCTTCCATAATTTGGGGGATGTGTCCACCAAACACACCCCCCCCTCCGCTCCCTCCCTTCCGAAATTATTGGCTGGCTACGGCCTTGCCTAAGTTATTGTGTAAATCGTGTACTGATTTGTGTTTGGAAACTTTACGTTAAGTTACTATATTAATTATTATATATTATTATTTTTATTATTATTATTAATTATTTAGCACCGCGTATTACTACCCGTTCGGGTTATACGCTTTAAGTACTAATTACGCTAATGGATTAGGAATTGGGAAGGTTGAATTAGAGGAAGTGAACCCGATTTGCGTGGAGGGGGAGTGGAAAACCATTTAGGAAAAACCACCCCAGTTCACACGACCGAAAGTTCCTATAAAAATGATTGTCCGCCAGCTCTATTCAACAGGCGAGCCTTACCGGATTCCCTGTCCAGGGGAGAAGAGCGATTGGACCCTTAAAAAAAAGGAGGGGATTACACACATGTGTAAGTACAGCATGTCTACAAGTATGTGAACACGTTCATTTGAAATGAGAACATCAGACACATCTTCATCACGTGCGCGCATACAAGGTCATGACCAAAAAAAAAAAAAACATCATCTTGAGGAAAGGTGCGAGAAAGACATCTGTGCTTAGCGGGCAAGATAAATCTGTGTTGACACCGGATATGACCTCTGCAAGAAACGGAAGGAAGTCTGGAATCCCTCCGACCCCTCTTGAAACGGCGTGGTTGGAGCCTTTTATTCCTCTAACCCTCCCTCTTCAAGGTATCTCTTATTCTACAGACATACATGTTTACTAAAAGGCTAACGGACAAAGTAAAAGATGAGGTTATCAAAAGGGAAATATAGTCTCGCAGTCTTCCCCCCTCCCCCTATTCTCTCTCCGATCTCAAATAGGAAAGGTTTAAGTTGTTTGGCGAAAACCTCGTAAAGAGGAAATATATCTTCCCGACGTTGGTGTGCCTGACGTTTGAGGCTTAGCGCTTACGCCTTTTGAAAAGCCAAAACCCCTTTTACTTTTTTAAAGCACAGCGGGTTTAACCCTTTGAACCTTTTTAAAATGTTTAAAATCTTTCTTGATGTGTTTAATTCGTTATATAGATGTGTGAGTTTTTTTCCCCCCCTCCTTTCTCAACGTCTTTATTACAAAATGTTGATCTTTACATTTTCTCATCCATAGCTGAGATTTTGATGACATGCCATTTAAAAAATAATAATTCTAAACTACTTCCCTTAATTCACGCTTTCCCCACCCCACCTTAATACATGTATTTTTAAAAGCTAGAACGCTATTTCCACGGCTATCCAACCACACAAAACATTCTTAATATTAGCACTGGTACGAAACCAGCAACGGTGGACAAGTAGTTTAAGTGGGTGGTATTCAACTTTTTTTTTTTTTTTTTGCGTACCCTTGGATACAATATTTATCTTCAACTTTGTATCCCCAAAGTTGTTGGTGCCAGTGCCGGATCACCAAACAGGTGCAAGACGCGCGCGATTGGGGTCTTGGTATTATCACAGGGTCCTCAAAAACAAAAACAAACACCAAGTTTTTTAGAACGTTTTGTTAGTCGATAAAAAATATAACAAAAGTAAAAAGGATATTTGTAGTGTTTAGGTGGACCGATCAAAGAGTCGCAAAAATAATTAAAAACATCCGGATTCCGGATTCAGATGGTTCTGTGAATGAGAAAAGTTCTTCCAAAACCATTATGATGTGATTTTGCTGTTGATGGTACTGAATGCTCATTATTCGAACTTAAAAACGGGTTAGACATTATTTACGTAGTTTTATTAAGTGAGTGGAATCCAAGCGAAATGTCACTTATGTTGTCGTATCCCTCAGATATGGGAACTCGAGGTAGCTAATGGATTCGTTTCCTCTCTAAATCCTCAGATCTCGAAGAAATACTCTTGATGTTAAAGAGTGAATACTGGTGTTCTTACATTTTTATTAATTAATAACAAAAGTAAATTACAAGTTCGTGATTCACTTGGAGAGTATTCCAGACAATATTCTACATACATTATTATTATTATTATTATTATATTATTATTATTATTAATATTAATTAATAGCACCGCGTCTTACTACCCGTTCGGGTTATACGCACTTACGCTAATGTGTAATGGTAGGATGATTGTGAGATGAAATGAAGGACCTACAGTTTAACGTGGAATCCGAACCACGTTGGCGGCCTGGCATTCTACATACACTCAGTATGACAATTATAAAGAGCAAGAGCCCCGATTTCAAGATATCCGGGGTTTATCTCTGGAAGTTTCTAGCTACGCAGTACAAATGGTGCAACCAACAGTTCTGAGAGGAGCATGTGACTGGGGGTGATTTCCACTGTTTGTCACCTTTGGACTCAAGAAATCATAATATTGTTTCTGACCAAGGAAATACGTAAAAAACGATTATATCATGTAGTTCTCAAATTACTATAGTCTGTATGACTTAAGCTTTACTTTAAATATAGTCTAACTCCACTTCATTACACCTCTTTTGTATTACGTCACTATTACAATAATTGTAACATTAATATGTTAAATACCTTGAATATTAAATACCTTTATTTCCCTCGTGGTATTATAATTATTGCCCTAAGGGGTTATAATAACTGACTAACCCCACCCCCCTCCCCAACGTATATGACAATGTTTCTAGAAAACGATCTTGTCCAATTATTAGATTACAAATCTATTATTGCTAAATTGGTCAAATTTGAAGTGAGAAAAGTACTACGTTTATATGATTATTATGTAAATGTATACCAAATTACGAAGAAACCGGTATGTCATTTATTTTCCTTCAAAATAAAAAAACTACCGGCAGTCTGTTTATGTGTTTGTTTAGTTACTTATTACTAAAATGGATGCACAATATGATTTGGTTCTATACCATACCAGTATCTTGATTATTATCTTTAAACGTTTATGTTTTTGTTTAATTGAAAAATAATAAATGTGGTATTTTTTCAATTCGTGCATTTTAATTAAACATCCTTTAAAAAAAATTAAAGGGGGATGGGGCCTCAAAATCAGGTGGTGCTTGGGGGCCTCCAACTGTGTGATGCTTGTGCAAGTAATACATATTCTAAATAGATGTAATATCTACATATATATGGATTGTATATTTTATATAATATTAGTAATCCCGCGCAGCTTTGCCCGTGACCCACTGTGGTATAAGAGTTATATAAGCTCCCCGTCCCCCATGGTACCCGTATCTCTGAAACGTTATTTTAAGCAGTATACAAAATATTTTCTTCAAAAATTTGTTAAATATAGCCTAATTAAGAAGCTAATTAAAAATTTAAAAACCCGGCTTCAAAGTGCATTCGGACCCCTCTCCGTCCACCTATTTTAAAAATTTCAGATATATGCGTGACGTATATTTGGCTGGGCATCGCACACAAACAAACACACACAAAAAAAAACAATTATTATTATTATTATTATAGAAGATATACAGATATATATATATATATATATTAACGTACCCCCTCCCCCCTAAGATGTATTTGCATACCCCAGGATAGATACCACTGATCTAGAGGGTTAGAGCTCGCAACCAACTTGGAAGGCCGTCGACAGGAGATGTCAAGGTTCGAGTCCCAATTAGGTGCACTTGTGTTACTCCTCACGAGTGATTTATCAATTTGGAGTCATCATTCTCTCTTAACATCAATGTGGGTGCACTTCCTCTAAGTTACCCTCCTCATCCCTGCCCCTTGGATTAACCCTTTCAACGGAGTGCGCCCGAATTAGCTTGGAAGGAGGATGGTGAACCCGTGATAAATCACTTCTGAAAAACGATTTCTTGGTCGTGATTCAAACCTTGGCCTTCCTCGTAGCGGAAAATCAAGTAGGCCTATATTGCAAGATTGGTGGCCTACACATGACGTTTAGGTAACTTATTTAAATCTAATTATGTTAGAATTAATTTTAGTTTCCTAAATATTCTATACTAGGCGCTAGATATGGGTGTGAAATGTCATATGTTATATCCTCTGTTAAGTGAGATTGTAAGTCATGACACAACCATGTCTAAAAAATGCAAAATAAATCAATTAAAAATATTCTTAATAAAATCCTAATATTATTTTATTTTTGTTTATGTTCCTAACAGAAGCTTAACACAAAAACTTTCAATTCCTAGGATCGAAATTGTAATCTATTCTTGAATTTCCCATTCTAGAATTCGAACCCAGATCTCACATACTGGACATCGTAGAACTAGACTAACCAAAAAAAAGGACACACACCCAAGAATACAAGATTTTTTTAAGTCTCGAAATATATTTACTAAAAAAAACCATCACGTAAACAAACGCACATAGATGTGGCACAAAACATTCGTTTGTCTACTCAATTCTCGTGCATGCGTATGATATTAAAGTTACGATGTAAATATTAAGAGTAAATACATATATGTGTGTGTGTGTGTGTGACCACGACAGTCAAGTCGGTCAACGATGCCTCAGACGATCCAAGCAAGCCTCTTAATAAATCTCAATTAAAGTTGAAGGGAGAAGAAGCTCCCCACCCTCCTTTCCCCTTAGATGGTGACACAAGAGGAACCGGCCGCGTGTTGCATTCAATTGACGCCACTGAGTGAAGCGGCCTTCTTCCAAAACTTCCAAAGGAAGAAGACACTAGCCACAGAGATTCCTCGGCGATCAGTGACAAGGGGGGAGAGGTGACGGGAATGTAAGGGGGGGGGGGACGTACAATTTAAGGAAAAAAGTACACATTTTTGCAAAAGGAATCAAAAAGTCATCAAGTTTATTCCTGGGTATGATAGAACATATCTCTTGGCTCAATTAAATATATATATATATATGAGGGTGCTTCCTTTTCCTCACGTTGATGATTCGATTTTTAGTAAACCATGTTTTCAGTGAAAAAAAATAGGTAAAAATGGTTTTATTAATTTTTTTTATGCGACTAAAACAGGCATTTAGAGCGTTCACATTATTTTTATTTTTCTAAAATCCTTATGCTTTCAATGACAAGGCTGTTAAATTTCAAAGCGATTGAATGATTTGTGAGTAAGATGGATTTCTTTTTTGTTAGTGCAGCTTGCCTCGGAAGCAGTAAATAACAAGTACTCGATGAAAGTTTGAAGAGCTGTAAAAAAAACACTAGAAGAGCCATAGAGGAAAGATTTGATGTGGTTACTTACCACCATGAAGGGATTGAGTATACCAACTTTCATTAAAATCTGAGACCTTGGGTGCCAACACTATATATTAATATATATATATATATATATATATATAATATTATATATAGTACTTTACTAAAGTGAAGCTAATAATGTTCATATCTTAATTAAAAATGACACAAATTTTGTTTACTGCCGTTTCATTTTAATTCTAGTAACTTTCATTTACTGGAGTATGAGAGCAATGAGTCGAGGTAACGAAACTTTTTTCCCCCTAATGGTTTTCCTCTTTCCCTTCACGCAAATGCGGGTACACTTTCTTTAATCCAACCTTCCTCATCCCTTACACATCGGAGTAATTGGTACATATACGTGTATAGCCCGATTGGGTAGTAAGAAGCAGCGCAAAAAAATAAACTCAAAAGTTGAGAATTGGTAATTTAGGTAAAGATACTAAATTAAAGGTGACCTGGCGGTCTAGGGGTAAGGTGTCAGACTTCTGTGCTGGTGGCCGGGGTTCAATCCTTGGTCCCGGCACAGAGTTATCTGATTTCCAAACCCTTCCTTCACCTCTGACAAGACATCTTGTGAATGTGGGGAATGCCAGGCCGCCACCGTGGTTCGGATTCCACGTTAAACTGTAGGTCCTCCATCTCACATTCACCCTACCATTACACATTAGCGTAAGTGCGTATAACCCGAATGGGTAGTAAGACGCGGTGCTAATAATAATAATAATAATAATAATAATAATAATAATAATAATAATAATAATAATAATAATAATAATAATAAATTAAGGTATGTTCCCCCTTCCAATGAAAGAAGATTAGTAAATAAAACCAGCTTCAGTTGTCGCAAACGGTTTAATGCGTCACTCTCGTGTTAGATTGGCCTGCTGATGACGGGGAGATTGGGGTTAGAATCCCGGTCGGGTGTAGTGAGTGTGGTTTTTTCCTAAATAATTTTCCAATCTCCTTTCACGCAAATGTGGGTGGATTTACTCTAAAATGCTTTCTTCCTGATCCATACCCCATTAGAGTAAATTTTCATAATCTATGCGTATAAAGTGAACAGGTAGTAAGATAAATAAATAAATAGTAAGTACAATTTTTTTTTTTCAGAGTAAATATTTTAATTTTATGTTTAAGCTCCGTGTGGAATACAATCCTGTGCTTAGAAAGTCCGTGTTTAATATCTCAAATAAGTTGCACCGACCAACCATTCCTGTGATACGTTTTTAGTGCTCTTTCTGATCTTGCTTACAAGACGAAAAAGAAATCTGTGCCGCCGAGTTCCCACGCCTACTAGGTACCGTAGGAGCCATGTGGTCCCTTCCGAGCTTCGCCCCCCCCCCCCCCCCCCAGCCTAAAACCTTCACGCAGCTTGCCAGGTCAAACTTCTTGACTCTTCTTCTTTCTCTTCTCTCTTTTTTTCTTAACTCAACTAGAGTTGGTTCATCATTGAAAGAACTTTATCGGAAGGTGGGGGGGGGGGGGGGGGTTGCTGTGGTAAGAAGGAGCTACTAATTGCAACACCAGCATTACACAATTTGTATTATATTCAAGGGAAGATTGACCCGCACACAAAATAAGAGAAGAGAAAATGACAACGCTGTTTCCCGATAGATACCACGCAGTTTCATTCAGAGATGATTCTGGCACGAAGGACCCCGTAACTGACAGTTAAACTACTTTTACATATATTCATACGTCATAAACATATCAATTTTGGCTGCAATAAAATAAAACCAAATATCTGCCAACCTGTGGCACTTCCCCTTGGACCCGCCTCACATTAATTATTAGTGCTTTATATTATAGGCCCTATGTATTTGTACATCACATGTTCTGAGATGATATTAAAGCTAGTTGCTGTACCAAGGGAGTTGAGAGAGGGGAACATGTTCGACTTGCCCCCCCCCCTCCTTCTCCCTTTATAAACGTCTTAGAAAGATCCGCTTTGGTGGCCACATGGTCTAAGGCGCTACTCTCGTAGAGGACTAGACTACCGATGACGAAGAGATCGAGGTTCGCATCTCAGTCGGGTGTACTGAAGGCGTTTTTCCCCCTAAATGGTTTCCCACTCTCTCTCTCTCCACGCAAATGCAGGTACATTTACTCTAATTGTAACCTCTATTCCTAAAACTAATAGTAATTAGTGCACAAGAGTACAAACCGAACGTGTAGTAAGACGCGGTGCTAAAGGAACACTGTTTAAAGTACCACTGTAGCTGTCACAGTTGAAAGATTGTGTCAACTTTGACAGCTCTAAGATAAATATGACATTTATGTTAATCTTGAGTTACTCTATGATCTAAAAAGGTCTTTCTTTGGTCATGTGACTATAGTAGAATTGCGTTTTAATATTTAAAAGAAGTAACTTATTTCGCAGGTTAAAGCGTAACTAAATTTACTTAAATGTATTTATACGACAAGCCATGTCCTATGTAACTTTCATTTTATGGAGACTAAAAAATTCTGAAATTAGCCATCACCAAATGTGTTTTTACAGTAGCCCCGTGGCTTCTTTGGTGCTGACTGACAGCTCACAGCTGACTTCTGACAGTCAACATTTAGGTATAGACCTAAAATTTGACTGTCAGAAGTGACAACTGCTAAACACATGTTTTTGCAGATCATGTGGTTCAGCGTAGGGATACATAATTTGGTCTGGTAACTTTTCAAAGCCATCAGAAGTCAGCTGTGAGCTGTCAGTCAGCACCAAAGAAGCCATGGGGCTACTGTAGTTTTAAAAAGTATCAAATTTCATGATGGTAGTAGATTGAACACATCTCCCTCTACCCCTGTTCATATATGACCGATCATAATGTATATTTAACCTAACTGTTATAAATTTGAAATCTAATAACAATTATTATAATCACATAAAACCGACTAAATTGAAAAAGTTTAACATTACAACAGTTTTCGACAGGTTATTTTTCTACAAACTACGTCATAGTATTACTTAACGCAATCGTATGCAACTTTGCCTCGGCTAAGCATTATTTATCTAAGCATCCGATAAGATAAAACAGTAAACCCCACCGCTTTATCAGCACTGGCTGCCTTTCAAAGAAATTAATATTTGCTAGGAATAAAAAAACTAACTAACGTGGTCGCCATGACAGTTGGCCTCTCACGAAAATATCACTAACGCTCGAATTTGTCATGTTTAGTGATGGACACAATCGAGTAATTCTAAGTATCGATTAATTACTCGATCTCTAAAAATCAAGTAATCGAGTAAAATTACTCGAGTAATTTTTAGCGAATCGACCCGTGGCAATCAGTTGGACAACATTACTCGGGAGTCTCGCAATGAAATTCGACACTAATACCACACGTCAATAATTCCTTCCTGTAGTAGACATTCGACACT
>JBCFYV010009272.1:0-26324 GCA_039000515.1 Timema cristinae | reverse complement strand
AAATACTACCTTACTATAGCAAATATTATGAGGAATAAGAACAAACAAAGAAAGTTTAAAAATTGTAATTAAAATAACAACCAAAAAGACCTATTTGGGGGTTTAAATGGTCTGGGGCATCCCTCATTTAGACTGGACTAAACTGAGGGGAAATTTCCGTTAAAATTTCGGTCTGGTTTTATGAGTGGTTTTTCCTAAATTTCCTAAATTTAACTTTTCTCATCCCTAGAACAAATAATTCATATGTCTATAATCCAAACGAGTAAAAGACCCAAATTTCTAAAAAGAAAAAAAGAAGAAAAAAATCTGCACTTGAAGAGTATTTTTCATATTTCAAATTTTATAATTTTACGTATACACATTTTTTCCTTTTGTTTGCACATGTTGGATTGTTAAACCTGGTGTTAGCAAAGACAAACCTTTTTAGTCTGTAGATCATAAAATAAAATAAAGCAAATTTCTTTAAAGATTATAAAAAGACTTTAATCACAATATTGTGATGTCAGAAAGATAATGTTAATCACATGCTATGCCAAGGTGAATAAAGATAAGCAATATAATTGTGCTGATAAAATGTATCATTGCGTGGTATGGGTTGTAAGAAAGATAGACATCTTGAGGACGGCTCTGCTGAAAACATGAAATTCTTTGATACATCAAACTTCAAACACCACATAAGAGTCGATATTTAAAGAAAGAATTAGATTTAATTTTGGATTGTAATAGTTAAGGGGTAAAAATTAAAATAATTAAATGAAAATACATTATTAGACACACACCACATCAAATTTAAAGGGTAATTTACTTTGTCCGATGTTTATAAAATTGATGTTATAGAACCTTTCTCCATAAAATAGCAGTTGGGCTAGGGTAGGTTGAACTGTCTCATATTTAAGGGTAATCCCTGATATATATATATAGCTGGGAAGGGCCTCCCCTCCTCCCTGCAATTCAATTTAATATTCTGTAGAATTATATAAAATAATTATGACAATTATAACACATTCACACATCTAACATATGACCAGCATGAAAGCTTTTTGGGAAGAATACATTTTATAGGATAAAGTAATCATATTTATATTCATGTTTCTTCTCATGAAAAAGTCATTCAAACTAATTAGTATTTGAGTCAACACTGATATTACTGTTCACATATACCTGTGACCCATACAAAATACAGCCTCTAACATTTAGTTTTTGGGGCTGCACAGCCCTCTGAGATATGAGATAATAAAAAAAAATTATTGTCACTAATTGTTATATTCCAGTTAGAATTTTGTATGGTTTTTTTTTTAGGTACCCATTATAACCAGTTAGCATGCAGGACTTGGTGAATATGTTAGATTACAAACCAATAAAACCTCCCAAATGCTCTGTCTGCAAATAATAATACATTTGTTGCAACTATTTGGTTTCTAGAGAAATGTCTATTGAAATATCTTAAGGTGATGTTAAAAAATGTTTTATTATTTACTCCCACTCTCTCAATCTCCTTCATCTTCTCCTTTCCCCTCATTAATAGATTCTGAAAAAAAAAAAAGGTTTGCTATTATGTTTTCATCAACAATAGCATGATTTATATTTGTTTGTAGTAGAGTATGTTATATAATAGTCCTAGGTATTATTATTAACCTTGGAATAAAACAAACACCTAAAATACCATAATCTCTTGTTTCCACATAAATTGTATGTGGATTATTAAAAATGGCTTTGATGTAGATATGATAAAATGAGAGATTATATCAGATAACAGAGCTACAAATTGAAGTTTTTAATAGTAATATAACTTTAGTACCAATTAACAAGACCCCCAACAAACACATTAAATTATATTAAACTTTCAGGACAGAATTTTCAATTCTATTTATTAATAGAAAATTGTGTTTCTAAGGTGATAACTTTGATAACACTTTATCTATTGCTTTAGTAATATTGTTTATATTTACTTATCCATTTTTAATTTGTCCATAACTTTATTTTAACATTTATGTTGCCAGTGTTTAACCTTACTGCTTGTTACTAGAGCAAAAAATGTAAAATGGTACAAAGAAAAACCTACAACATGGGAGAGAATAGTATATCTGACAAAGACAACAGAATTTCAACAATGAAAAGTGACATAAAAAAGAATAACAACCCTTTAAAACCGTAAGTATTTATTTTTAATATTGTTTTGCTTATAAAACTGTATGTTTAGTGTTTTTAAACACTGCATTAAAAGAAGAACACACATTAATCAGGACAATGTATTTTGTTTCAGAACTTTTACACCTGGATCAAAAAAAGATGAAACTAAATCAAGTGACACAGCTAATAAACTTACAGATGTACCTTTCTACAAATTGGTGAGACAATTTTAAAGATGAATAAATATTTAAATTTATAAAATTCTAAAAATTTAGCACGACGTTTTTCTATCTCTATATCGTCTTTCTACGTCAATGCACTAGGTTCAATAATGGTTCTTTAATGAATGAGGAAGGTTATATTTTTATATTTAGAGGAAGTATATCTGCATTTACATGGAAGGAGAGTGAAGAACCACTTTGGAAATAACACTCTAGATCAAAAGTATTGCTAGATTTAAAAAAACATACCTTAATAACAATTGTGCATCTACCTAATTTGTATCTTGATCTGTCACCATAAATCTCATAGTAAAAAAACTTCTGAAGTGAGTTTTCTTTAACATACCTTATCAATATTATTTAAACCACTAACTAACAAACAAAAATAATCACCTCCACACCTTACACAAGGAACACATTCACTGAGCTAATTCCTTATTTAAACTTGAGTGAAACAATTTTAAGTTTGCATTTAGACACCCTCCATCTCTCTTTTCCCACTATTATAAGCTGTTCAACCAACCACCAGAGTATCTGTTTTCACTTCCAGGAAGTACTAAGTACAATAGGATTACACTGCTTGTCCAAAAGAGATGATTTCTTAATTTCAATTTCTAAGGAATTGAGTATTATCTACTGTCTATCAAAGTTAAATACAGTTTTTTAAACCTCTAGCTTAAATATTAAAGTGAGAAAACAGCGAACAATGTGACAGTCACAAAATTTATCTGGAATCTAACAGCAACCTTAGAAAAGAGGTTTCAAACAAAGAAGTAAACTAAAATATATCAAGCCCTTTCAGAACTTACTGAGAAAGTGGAAAACACAGCATTTCAAAATTAAATTAAGCTTAGGAAAGAAAAATAAAATGTATGCAACATGTCAAAATTATATACAATTCTTTAAAACTAGGAACCTTTAAGAACCTAAAATTATTTAACGGTTCCAATTCTGGTTATTCAGAATAGTGTTTATAGGGTTCCGGTTCCTTAAAAATAAATGTTAATTTCAGTTATTTGTTCTGGTTCGACTGTGGGCCCTGCACCGTGATTGAGCAATTGAGTAGGAACTTAATGAAGTTTAAGGTGCTTGGTGAAAAACATATTTATTATGTTTATGTAAAATCACCTAATTATTATAGCATTTTTTTCACAGTATTTTATTAAGTGATATAAGAAAAACTAATTTTTTTTAACTCTAAATACAAATTATTTGGTTCAATTTTTTTCCAAAAAATTACTGTAAGAATCCACATATCTTACAATTTTTTCCCCCACATCACTTATTAACATTATATTGTTCTGAGGTTACATGGCTACGTCTTTTCCTCTTAATTCTTGTAGCCAAATAAATATTCAGAATTTAGACAAGTTGGCAGAGTTTTGGGTTAGATTCATTTATTGGAGGAGGGGAGGGAGAGCTGAGCATGGAGAATGTTGAGAGGTATTTAAATTCTGCAAGCTCTAACATTAATGTCACCTTGTGAAATGTTGAAGCAGAAGAACTAATAGGAACTGGCAAGTGCATAATTGTGAAACATCCAGCGATCATTATATGATAACTTTTGAACTGGGTAGAGAAGTAGACAGGGCAAATGTAGGTACGCGACTCCTTTACAACCTGAAAAAGGCAGATTGGAAAAGTTAAGAAGAGAGCTGGTACTACCGCAACTTGTGTTGCAGGGAGAAAACATAAACCTAAATGCGAAGGAACTCTCGTGGGCCTTGCAAGCAGCCATGAGGAAAGCAATACCGGTTATGAAGGAAGTCATGAGATGTGTAGGAAATCGACAATGGAATGAGCTGCTGCAAAAGTTATGTGAGTATATGCAAGGAGAGCAATACAAGAATACCAAAGTTGCCTAGAACCAGCAGGAAGACTCCTACTATTGAATATATACCCGGCAAAGGAAGGAAGAATTCGAAAATAAAATAAAGATTGTTAAAAATGATATCTGGGAAAGCTTTGTTCAAGAATAATTGAGGAAGAATGCATCGGGTGTACCCTTTCAGATTGCAGCAGGGAAAATTAGACCCCCAGTTGTCATTTCAACACTCAAGAAACCAGAAGGAGGAATGACGGACTTGCGGCAGTGGACATAAAATTATAAGACCTAAAGTCACAACTCCTAAACTAAATTTCTTAACTTCACAACACCTAACTTTATAAGATCTAACTTTATAACACCTAATTTTATAACTCCTAACTTTACTAGACCTAAAGGCACTGGACCTAAAATTAATTTCTCATATATTACTTTAAAAATCCTTAACTGTTCAAGCAGGCAGTGGACCTAAAGGCACAATACCTAATTTTATAAGACCCAATTTTACAAGACCTAACTTCATTGGACCTAATTTTATAAGACCTAATCCCACAAGACCTAATCTCACAAGCCAACAAGCACAAGACCTAACGGCACAAGACCTAAATTTGTATGGCATGCCGGCATAAGTCCTAAAACAACATTCTTTTTAACACACTGATAGGAACACAAACAAAGGCGTGAGTCTTGTCTTGTCTCGTCTAGTTTTCTGAGGAATGGGAGGTCATAGTTCAAATCCCGCTGAGAGTATCGCTCTCGTCATATAAAACACACCTTTAGAGATAAAGTGTTTGATAAACACGGCCAAAACGCTTGGCATGTGGAATAATGTCAAGCTCATCTAATTTAGTTTGCCGCTGACAAGGAAGTTGGGATTATAATCTTTGCCGAACTTACCGAGGTATTTTTCTAATGATTCCTCACTCTCTTTTCAAGCAAATGTGGGAACATTTCCCCTAAATTCTTCCTTCACTTTAAAATAGTGAAATTAAATTTGGATAGTTCGAACGAAAAGTAAGATGAAAATCTGTGACAGGCAGGATTGCCTCATTGTTAATAATCTCGACTGACGTGGTCAGCTTTTATTTAGGAAGTTAATATTTGTCTATCCTTTTCAGGTATGCTAGGAGTGTTTTCCCATTTATTTGTCTACTCATTCTTTCTTCACGTATTTTACCATATTTAAAATAAAAATATATTTAAATAAGTATTGTAGGGACATAATTATTATTAACTAAAATATAATTTAACTGTGCAATAATCGTGGCCCAAATTTTTTATGTCATGCATATCACGTATTTACTAGCACGCTCGGGCTCTCCACATATTTTCACAAAGATGTAAGAAAGAGAAATGCAAAATTTAGAGGATATGTACTTTCATTTGCGTGGAGGAAAAATAATAAACAATTTATTAAAACTCACTCTCAGGCCTAAGTACACTTGACAGCAATTTGTACCCGGTCTCGCAATCATAAAAAATTCAGTCTATTCTATGAATCATTTGATCACCGATGTGTGCTAAAGTGCAGTTATTTTTTCTAATGATTTACCACTACATTTACCATTTACATGCAAATTCGCGTACATTACATATAAAACTATTCTTTCCTCATCTCTACATGTAATAAACATAATGTATTATAGCTCGAACGGGTACTTATACATGGTATATCCATAAAAAATTACCATGGGCGTAGTTTGGTTTGAAATACAAGGGAAACAAATTTTCTTGCAAGGTCCACTTGTTTGTGTTTGAGTCTACATAGAATGTAAAGTTTCATAATAATCTCGACGGTTTTTTAATCAGGTCTTACTGCCTGTTTAGGCTATACACATATTATATGATAATTACTCTAATGGAATCGGGATAAGGAAGGAAGTATTTTTAGAGGAAATCCATCTGAATTTGCTTGGAAGGAGAGTAGGAAACAATTTTTAAAAAAACACCCTCATTGGACCCAACCAGCATTTTGACCCTAATATCCCCTTCCTTAGTACCGATTTAACACGAGAATGACGCCTTAGACCATACGGTCATTGAGGCGAGTAATCTTGAAGATGAAAATGGTCTTCACCAACAGACGGCGGTCGCTTAGTCTATATGGCTTGCGTGCGGGCTTACGCCATTGATTATTATTGTTATTATTTTTTTCTCAATAGCTCTTATAAGGTTAGCCCTATAGGTCATTGTATCCATAGTGCCAATTATAGATCTGTCAAATTCGACTTCTATCATAAAATAAAAACTAAAGTGAGCGAGCGCGCAAGCGACTGGGTGGCCAAACTGGCGAGCGCATGATTAGCAGATAGCTCTCGATAGTTGTTGATGAGGAGGCTCCGAATCTTTGCTCAGTGAACTGAGGGTGGTTTTTAACCAGTGATTTATTGTTGTGGTTTTCTCATCCTCTCTCCACGCTAATGGTGATTCTTATTTGTAAAGGCCTAGTATTTTAACATATAAGTTTTACATACATATATATATATATATATATATATATATATATATATATACATATATATATATATATATATATATATATATATATATACATATATATGTATATACATATATATGTATATACATATAGGTATGGTTTATGATCTTACCAATTAAATTAGGCCGTTAGTAGCAAGTGTGCTAAACCTATCTAAATAATAAAAATGTCCAAATGAGAAGTTTTCCAGCACTCAATGAACCAACATACAATAATATTGCTTAGCGCCTATAAGCTAGACTGTACCGGGTCAAGCGCGCGTGCTCAGTCGCTCGCGTGCTCCAGTCTGGCCACTTCTCATTACAACCAATGTGTTATATTTTATATTTTAGTCGCTCACTCGCCCAGTCTGGCCACCTCTCACTACAACCAATGTGTTCTATTTTATATTTTATTCGCTCGCTCGCGTGCTCCAGTCTGGCCACTTCTCATTACAACCAATGTGTTCTATTTTATATTTTAGCCGCTCGCTCGCCCAGTCTGGCCACCTCTCATTACAACCAATGTGTTCTATTTTATATTTTAGTTGCTCACGCACTCGCTCGCTCGCCCAGTCTGGCCACCTCTCATTACAACCAATGTGTTCTATTTTATATTTTATTCGCTCGCGCACTTGCTCGCTCGCCCAGTCTGGCCGTCCTCTTAAACGTTTTTCGTGGGGCTGAGGAAGGAGGAAGAGGAAAACTCGCTAAGGAGTCAGTATCATTTGGCTTACCGGTGACGAAGATTTGGGTTCAAGTCCCAGCTGGAATCCCCCACTTTACTGGAAAGGATTTTTTATCCTTTCTCCATGGATATGCTGGTATACTTCCTCTTGAATTAGCTCTTCATACTTAAGTAGGGAGATTCAGATACTTTTGGGGGGAAATTTTGATTAAAATGGTGAACATCGACGAGCTCCCCTCCCCCTGGCGTTGCGACTCCCCCACCACCAACGCCACCACCCCACCTCTTATTTCCTTATTAATTGCATTGATTAATTAACTACCCTAATTAATCTTATATATAAAATTCTCGTGTCACAATGTTCGTTCCCGTACTCCTCCGAAACGGCTTGACCGATTCTCATGAAATTTTGTGAGCATATTGAGTAGGTCTGAGAATCGGCCAACATCTATTTTTCATACCCCTTAGTGATAAGGGTTGTCCACCCTTAACATTTTTCTTTAATTTTTAGACATTTTTTAAATTTCTTTATTTTTTTATTATGTCGCATTAAAAAATACATACAACCCTATATTTTTACCCTTTTATCACCAACCCCTATTTTTTAATAGCCATTTTAGTAATTTAATCATTTTTCATCCCCGGTCGATAACTGATCAATCGTCATTTAATTAGTTATCCCAGTTGTCTACAGGTGTCACTTCTGACCCAGTAAACAGCACGGAGTAGAGATGAGAACGAAGGCGGTCTCCTGTTTCTCTCACACAATAAGACTTCTCTCACTCCCTACACAGTTGTCGGCCATCATTGTTTATGCATCAAGTGTAGTAGTAACGTTGACAATTATTATTTTGCTATCTCAGTGTAACTCTCATATTAACTATTAATCATTCCTATTTTATTAATAATAATAAAATTATCAATTTTGAGTGTATTTTGCACGATTAGTTAATCAAGTGATTTTCATAACCTCAAAAGTACTCAACACGTGGCACGAGCTTCCACCAACAACGGCTTTTGTGTTGTAAGTATACTTTTTTTTATTTATATCGAAAATGTTGTTGGAAACGGTCAAAAAAGATTCGGTGGAATTTAATTTTTATTAAAATTGGGCAAACTTTTTTTTGTATTCATTTTTTTTTTTACCATTTCTAACCATATATTTTCGATATGATTATGAAAAATAAAATTTTTCGCTTTTGTAAAACAGTCTAATGTTTACATGAATATGTAAATGTATGTGTGTACAACCAAATATTAAATACATTATAACTAGGGCCAAGATTTTTGCCGGCCGTAATACAAGTAAATCTCGAAGCTTGGGAAATAGAAGATCCGAAAGAAGCGAAGAACAAATCCAGCAACAAAATACTGATGCACGTGTCAGAATGGCGCAATTGCGTCAAGAAGAGTCAGAAGATACACGAGCTGAACGCAATGAAGTAATAAGATTAGAACAACGACAATCACGCCGTTTCACAGTCAATAGACGCAGAACAAATGACCAACAACGACAACAGGTACATCGAGCATTTACATCTGATTCATTCCTGCGTCTAGCATTCCAGTATGAGCCAGATATTGAATATTATGCTCATTCAAAAGTGGTAATTGGTGCTATGGACAAGGAATGTCCGCATTGTCATGCTCTGAAATTCAAAAATGAGCCAGCTGGGATGTGTTGCGCGTCAGGAAAAGTGCAACTACCTGAAATTGAAACACCACCTGAACCATCGAACGGTTTACTTATCGGCACGGATCCAGATTCTAACGTGTTCCTGAAGTCAATTCGAACATTAAATTCATGCTTTCAAATGACATCGTTCGGAGCAACAGAAATAGTTCGAAATACTAATGCAAATGGTCAACAATACAATTCTACATTCAAAATCAGAGGCCAAGTTTATCATAAAATGGGCTCACTGCTGCCAATGCCAAACGAACCACATAAATTTTTACAAATCTACTTCATGGGCGGCGAGGATTCCGGAAACGCACTTGCCAATCGCGTGAATGCACGTTGTGATTATAATAACCTTGATTCATTTTATGCCAGACGCATCGTCAGCGAGCTGGATGCTCTATTGAACGAGCACAACGAATTGTTGAAAATATTCAAATCACACATGCACAAATTACAAAGCGATAATCACGCTATCGTCATTAATCCTGATAAAACACCAGCTGGAGAGCATATTCGTAGATTCAATGCACCCGTTGTTGATGACGTTGCTGGAATCATGGTTGGCGATCGTACAGGTGCACGAGAAATTGTGATTCGTAGAAGAAATAATAATCTTCAGTTCATTGCTGATACACATCGTTCATATGACGCTCTCCAATATCCGCTAATATTCTGGAAGGGACAAGACGGATATTGCATAAACATAAAACAACGAGATCCCGTATCAGGTACTTCATTGATTATGAATTTGATCATTAATCATTTAACAAAACAATTAAATTATTGAACGTAATTAATTTAAATTAATGTTTATGAATATATTATTACAGGAGCTGAAACAAACAAGAACGTTAGCTCAAAGGATTATTATGCGTACCGATTAATGATTAGACGCGGCCTGGACAACGTCATTCTACGATGTCGTGAGCTTTGTCAACAATTCATGGTCGACATGTACGCGAAGATTGAGGGCGAACGACTACGATACTTACGATATAATCAACTAAAGCTGCGTGCGGAAGAGTACATTCATTTGCGAGACGCTATCAACAACAACGCCGACGTCGCCGAAATTGGTAACCATGTCATTTTACCATCATCGTACGTAGGCAGTCCACGTCATATGCAAGAATATATACAGGATGCTCTGACTTTCGTGCGCGAATATGGACGACCATGTTTATTTATCACGTTCACATGTAATCCAAAATGGCCAGAGATTGCATCTTTGCTATTGCCTGGCCAAAATGCAATACTTCGCCATGACATTACAGCACGTGTGTTCAGACAAAAGTTGAAGTCTTTAATAAGTTTCATTACTAAATTACATGTATTCGGTCCCACACGTTGCTGGCTGTATTCGGTTGAGTGGCAAAAGCGAGGATTACCTCATGCACACATTTTGGTTTGGTTAATCGACAAAATCCGTCCTGAAGAAATCGATAGTATCATTTCTGCGGAAATTCCAGATCCGTCCACTGACCAACTGCTGTTTGATATTGTTACAACAAACATGATCCATGGTCCATGTGGTACTTTAAATAGTTCATCGCCTTGCATGGCAGATGGAAAATGTACTAAAAATTTCCCTAAAGATTTTACTAATGATGCGGTCACAAATGTCGACGGATACCCAATATATCGTCGAAGAAATCCCGATAATGGCGGACAATCATTTATTAAAAATATCAGCAACACAGACATTGATATTGACAATCGTTGGGTGGTGCCATATTCGCCTCTGCTGAGCAAGACATACAATGCTCATATTAATGTTGAGTTCTGCAGTTCTGTGAAGAGCATCAAATACATTTGCAAGTATGTCCATAAAGGCAGTGATATGGCTGTGTTTAGAGTGGAAAATACTAATGTGAATGCTCCTCCAGTGAATAAAAACGATGAAATAACGCTCTACCAAATTGGTCGGTACATCAGCTCCAATGAAGCTGCTTGGCGTATCTTTGGTTTTCCAATTCATGAACGGGATCCAGCAGTTGTTCAGTTAGCCGTCCATCTTGAAAACGGTCAGCGTGTAATTTTCACGAACGAGACAGCGATTGATCGTGCAATAAATCCACCTAAAACTACACTCACTGAATTTTTTGAATTGTGTAATCGTGCGGATGATTTTGGTGCCTTTGCACGAACATTACTCTATTCACAAGTACCACGCTATTTCACATGGACTCAAACAAAAACATGGATGCCCCGCAAGCAAGGCTCACCAGTTGCTGCATGTCTCAATTTATTTAAATCAAACGCCTTGGGGCGATTATTTACAGTCAATCCAAGACACACTGAGTGCTTTTATCTTCGACTGTTGTTGGTTAATGTTACTGGCCCATTATCATTTCAAGATATACGTAAAGTGAATGGGCAACACTATCCAACGTATAAAGATGCATGCCTTGCACTCGGCTTGCTGGAAGACAACAACCAGTGGGAATGTATGCTTGCTGAAGCTGCATTGAACTGTACAGCAATACAAATTCGTCTACTATTCGCTATAGTGTTGACTACATGTTTCCCAGCCCGAGCACAGATATTGTGGGATAATCACAAAGATTCAATGACTGATGATATATTGCATCAACATCGTACACGGTGCCACGATCTAACCATAACATTCAGCGACGCAATGTAAAATGAAGCATTGATTGCTATTGAGGATCTTTGCATTGTCATTGCCAACTTACCACTCAGTCATTTCGGTATGAATTCGCCAAATCGAACTGCATCTGATTTAATGAATACTGAAATGAATCGTGAACTGCAGTACAGCACTGTAGAAATGGCAGCGATTGTTGCCCACAATGTCCCACTAATGAATGAGGAACAAAGAACCATTTATGATCGCATTATGCTCGCAGTTTCAGCTGGACAAGGTGGGTTCTTCTTTTTGGATGCACCGGGTGGAACTGGTAAAACATTCGTTATTTCGCTAATTCTTGCTGAAATACGATCAAATAATGGCATCGCATTGGCCGTTGCATCATCGGGCATTGCAGCAACTTTATTGGATGGAGGCAGAACAGCTCATTCAGTATTTAAGCTGCCACTAAATATTCAGAATAACCCTGACGCAGTATGCAACATTAAGAAACAATCGTCCATGGCCACCGTGCTGAAACAGTGTAAAATTATCATCTGGGATGAATGTACTATGGCACACAAACATTCGCTTGAGGCGTTGAACAGGACATTGAAAGATATTAAAAACAACGACAAACTGTTTGGCGGAACTCTGTTGGTCCTTTCAGGTGATTTCAGGCAAACACTTCCAGTCATTCCACGTTCAACATACGCTGATGAGATCAACGCTTGCTTAAAATCATCTCCATTGTGGCGTAATGTTGAAAAAGTACAGCTGAAAGTAAATATGCGCGTTCAAATGCTTCAAGATCCATCCGCTGAAACATTTTCAAAACAACTCTTAGATATCGGTGATGGAAAAGTTGCTATAGATGAAACTGGATACGTAAAATTACCGACCGATTTCTGCACAATCGCTGATTCGCAAGATACTCTCATTGAACAAATATTTCCCGATGTACACACACAGTACATAAATCATGAGTGGCTTGCAGAAAGAGCAATTTTAGCGGCAAAAAATGTAGACGTTGACAATTTAAATCTGAAGATACAAATGTTGTTGCCAGGGAACTTGGTATCATATAAATCTATTGATACAGTTTGCGACGACAGCGAAGCAGTAAATTTTCCCACAGAGTTTTTGAACTCACTGGATTTTCCAGGCATGCCACCGCATAATTTACAATTAAAGGTTGGATCTGCGATTATCTTGCTTCGTAATTTGAACCCGCCCCGGCTGTGCAACGGTACGCGATTAGTCATTCAAAAATTAATGAAAAACGTGATCGAAGCCAGCATTTTAAATGGCAAGTTCCGAGGTGAAAATATATTAATACCACGGATTCCTGTTATACCTACAGATGTGCCAATTCAATTCAAACGTATTCAGTTTCCGATTAGATTGGCATTTGCAATGACTATCAACAAATCCCAAGGTCAAACGATGTATATTTGTGGCTTAGATTTGAGAACACCATGTTTTTCACACGGACAATTATACGTGGCATGCTCTCGAGTGGGTAAACCATCCAGTTTGTTTGTGTTATCTAAAGATGGACTAACAAAAAATATTGTTCACGCTATAGCATTAAGAGATTGATATTGTTTGTTAGTGTTACTGTCGTAATTGATTAATTAATGATATATAATTTTAAGGAATAAATTATAATAACTTAAAAATAATGTTTGCCTTTTGTTATTTTTATATTCCCTCATCGTTCACAGCGCTCCATGCCTATTTCACGCATATACCACATTCTTACACACTTACAATAAGTAAGCTATTTTTTGTCTACACTAGAAATTACTTAAAAATTATTTATATGGCAAAACAACGTTTGCCGGGTCAGCTAGTCACTTTATAAAATTCAAAATTGCCACCAAAATACCTTAAAAAGTGTGAAAATCCAAGAGCTAATAAACCTTACAACTTTATATGAAAATCCAAAAGGACCGCCTTATACCTTACAACGTGATGTGAAAATTCAAGATGGCCGCCACCAAAATCAATGATCACCACTCCTATACCTTATAAGCAGAGGTGGAGCCAGCCAGACCCCAAAGCACTTCAACGCGACCTCATGATGACAAATTCCCTACGCCCAGCAACGATTTTTCATTATCTCTCTAGGCAAATGCTGATGCACTTTACATATTCTGAATACCTTATCTACAGCAAATCCTCAACACCCTAACCTCATAGCGGTAAATTACCAACGTTTCCTCTTAAGGTTATGACATTTCTTCCCTTTGACTTACCTTTCTCTCCCTGACACCAACTTTTGATGCAAAATTCCCTTTTTGATACTATTAACGTTATTTTTTACATGTTTTGCTCCCCCCCCCCCCGAGCCCAAAACTGTGAGTTACCCTTGACGCTCTGACACCCCCTCCAACATGACGTCCCGATGCCCCCAACACCCGAACCACATAACAGTAGTTTACCCTCAAAGTCTGGACGCCCCACGAACACGACACTCCGGCACTCCCAACAACTCAAACCCATAGTGGTAAATCCCTGGCGCCCTGTTGCTTCTAATAACTCAAGCCCATATCAATAACTCCTCATCCTGACCCCCTTTCTCCAGTGCAGGTCTCGACAGGCTTTCCACCCCCTTTCCTCTAACCCCTGGCTCCATATCCTCATCCTCTAATCCTCACAACAGTTGGAGATGGTGGCATGGGTTTAAAATAGAACTAAAATCTTATTAAAATATAATTAAAGTTATATTTAACCTTATAGCGTTATGTGGAAAATCAAAATGCCCCCTCCCCCCCCCCTCCACCTTGTACACAGCCTACGCAGGTCCTGATATGCACCCAAAACCCCAGGTTCTATAGCCCTCAAGGTAAGGTCATTGGTTCTAAAATCTAGGAGGTGATGGATTATTTTAATGTTGTTTATTTGATGGTCATGATGGAACTGAATATTTGTAATGAGATGGAAGTTATAATTTATTACACCTAGCCTTATAAGACCTAACAGCACAAGATCTAAATGCTGTAAGAACTAAACCCCATAATACCTAACTTTATAACAACTAATTTTATAGCTCCTAACTTTATTAGACCTAAAGGCACTGGACCTAAAAGCACTGGACCTAAAATTAATTTCTCATATATTACTTTAAAAATCCCTGACTGTTCAAGCAGGCAGTGGACCTAAAGGCACAAGACCTAATTTTATAAGACCTAATTTTACAAGACCTAACTTCACTGGACCTAATTTTATAAGACCTAAAGGCATAGCTCCTAAACTTTAGGTCTTGTGAAATTAGGTCCACTGCATGTCATCCGGAATGACTACTTGCTGGAAGGAATCGGCTCGGCTACTAATGGATGTGTTGCTCCCTGATGATAATCCGGAGGAGAGGAATGAGGAGAACAAAAGAGATAGGCAGAATATGAAAATGACATATAAATAATGAAAACGTGATAGTGTAAACAGTAACACAGGACAATATTAAAAGGTTAAAAGCAGGAATGAGAAGAAGGCACCTGGACCTGACAGAATCAGTGTATAGGTAATTCAGGAAATCAGTGAACAGATAGCACCCTTTATGGCCCAGCTCATGAATGAGTGCTTGACTCAGGGCAGAATCCTAAATGTGTGGAAGAGGAGTGAAGTGGTAATTCTGAGTAAAGAGGAGGACAAAGACCCGCAACTCCCAAAGTCGTACAGACCGTTATGTTTGATGAATGTATGTGCAAAACTGCAGGAGAAAATTCTATGTAAGAGACTGCAAAAACATAGAGGTGGGAATACACCCTCAACAGTACGGCTTTAGGAAGGGCAGGTCTACAGAGGATGCAAGCTGTACTGCTATTAGCCTGGTAGAAAAATCTAGGGCAAAATATCTGATGGTAATATTTGTGGACATCTAAGGTGCATTTGTTGGTGGCCAACATTATTCAAGAGATTAAGAGAATAAACTGCCTGAGGATTCTCTAAAGAAGCTTTAAGGACTACTATAGGAACAGGTATGCAAATCTGAGATGCCCAGGAATAACAATAAGCAAAAAATTAACAAAAGGATGCCCACAAGGATCGGTCAGTGGTACAATATTTTGGGACTTGGTCTCGAGCCTGGGTTGCTGGAGATTGAAGCACTCCCTGAAGTGGTGGGGGTGGTTGCTTTTTCTGACGACCTGCTGAAAGTGGTGGAGGCAAGTTCGAGGAGGAACCTGGAAGAAAAAAGTAATAAGGTACTGAGCGGCTTGGATAAATGGTGTAGGAAAGTAAGACTCAGCATGGCGCCAGCAAAGACAGCCTACATGCTGCTCAGGGGAGTGCTTAAGAGATATCCTATAATTAAGATGGCAGAACAAACAATTAAAAGGAGTAAAACAGGTAAATGCCTGTGGGTGACGATTGACGAGAAGCATAGCTTCCTAGCTCACATGGACAACGTATGCGGGTTTTGAATGGGATAGTCAGTATAGGGCTCTGAAAGTTCCATCTGCCCTTAAAACTGATTAGACTATACCATCAGGTATTGCTTGTGTCTATAGTGGGATAAGGAGCAGGAGTGAGGGCACAGCAAATGAGAGGGGACACAGCTAAAAAGAAACTCAGAGGCCTTCAGAGTAAAATTCTCATGAGACTTTCTGGGGCTTACAAAATTGTACCAACAAACAAGTTGTATGTCACCGTAGGTGTTTGGCCCCTAGACTTATAGGTACGAAAGAGGGCCTCTGGATATTGGCTTAAGAAAGGGAAGTTAAGCAAAGTAATAGAATTAACAACCAATGGTATAAGTATCAAAGATGATATAAACGATACCCTCCTGAGGGAGTGGCAAGCAGACTGGGAAGAAAGCACCACAAGTAGAAGGATATTCCAGTTATTTCCAAACGTACAAGAAAGACTTAGAATGAAGCATCTTCAACCTTCCCAGGTACTTGTCCACTATATCACAGGGCATGGTCCATATCGAGCGTCCCTCTTTAGGATGAACTTGAGTGAAACCAATCTTTGCTGTTGCGGAGGAGAGGCGACACCAGAACATGTGACCTTTGAATGTATATTTACGGAAAGGGAAAGAGCGGAGCTACTAATGCCTATGCAGGCCAATGCCCTATACCACATATTGAGGGATGTGGACCGGTGGAGCTACCTCGATGAGATAGTGGACAGCGTATTGAAAGCAGAAAGGGACAGACATATGGACGAACTGTATTGTCGCTTCTACTATCTAAGAGACAAAGTGACAAATACATTTACAACTTTATTAAATGAAGGTTTGAGAAGAATGAAACATAATAGAAATATACACGTTTAACAAATCAGTTTATTTAAATTTAATCAAGTCAATAGGATTACATAAGGTTTAAATGGATCTTAGATTAAACATTCCTTTGTTAATTAAGAAAAATTTAATCAGTTACCATAGACCTATACATCCCAATAGGGAAGAATTGAAGTAAACACCTATATAACAAGTAATCAACAGAAGTATGGTTGAGTCTATTGTTGAGTCTAGTAACTCTTATAATTAGAACTAACACACATTCTGCTACGGAGGAACGTCTGCCTCAAAACAGCAGCAATATAAATAGGAAGCAAATATTAATTTAAGGTTTTGCTAAAGTACATAACAACTATTCAGCCTAGCAATTACTAGACTTATATCTGAAAGGTATATACATGAATTATAGTAGAATTACTATGATGGTAGTTAAATGAACTAGCTAGCTTGAGTTAACTCCATAGAGAGTTATGAAACACAAAGATTAATCTCCTAGAAGAGGAACTATCATTTTACAAATATTAAATGGTGCGCTACCAGTAATCTAAGCTGTTAAGATACTATGGTCAATCTATTCCTAATTATTACTGCCTGGACATTCAATAGTATATTTATACTTCCGCCCAATCTAAGGCACACTATACCTAGTGCCAACAATAAATATATTAACTAATATAAAGGGCGCCTGAAGGGAGCCGCTGACTAAGCACTATCTACGTGGGCCACTACCCTGAACTAGTAGTGCTCTCACAGGTTGTGCACCGTAAAAAGGTACACTTATGAGAAATATTAGGGACTGGTATCAGTAACAGACCTAATTAGGTCATTGAACAAAGCGTTAGATAACCTGATTTACATCATTATGTGATCCTAAGCTATAAGTAAGCCTAAGTATGGCCTTACAGTTTAGAGTGTCAAGACATTTCGCAAGTATATAACATTATGTCTTATGGAGATAGAAAAATAAGTCAGAAACACTGACAATAAATCAAGTCATATGGACCTAGATAATTGAGCATAAAGCCCATCATTCAAAACTACGTCATATGGGCGCAAAAAAACAAGTCATAAGCTCTGATAAACAAAACTATGTCATATGCACATAGAAAAATAGTACTAAGACTATGCAGATTCTAAAGTTCAAATACTCATAGCATCAGACGATGCTTCATCTGCGGCGAGGTGGAGATACTGACGCCTAACACAGTGTAGTCACCAGTTGCTCTCTCCGCCAATGTAGTTTTACGTCCAAGTTGTTCCTCCGTCGAAATGATACAATAGAATACAAAATGTAAAGCGAGGAATGACCGTTTCATACAAACAAAACTGACGTCTTCGAGGAGGGTCTCCATCCGGACAAAATGGGGGGAGGTGAGTTTGCAAAAGTGCGCCGCATGATAACTAATGCTAAAAGAAGGCGTGAAAAACACGGAGAAGCAGCCTGTCATTTCATCCAAGTGGGGCCTGCGAGTAAGATATCATTTGTTGAACCTCCAGGAACATTTAGTTAGGGCACTTTCCTGAAGTTTGGGCGTTTCCCGGCAACAGGATTTCACCATGAGTTAATATCTGTCACATATTATTAGAATACATTAGTTCTTGCATTTATCATGTTAATCATATATATGGAATTCTGAGTGTACGTGTTAAACGGGGCGTTTACACATTACAGAACTAAAGGAAAGAAGAGTACAGGAGTAAGAAGTAGCGATAGCCAACATAACACAAACTTTGCAGAATTGCCAATATAACCATATTAATCCCTCCTCTCGATTCTGAAAAGATTAAGACAAGGAGAGGAAAAAAACAATTTTAAACATAATAAGGTAAAAGCTTTACCAATTCCAATACTTATTCACAAATTCTAATAAAATTTCTGTAACATTTACTAAAATTTCCTTATTGCTAATCCTTTTGTTATTATGTCTGCTACTTGTTCATCAGTAGCTACATACCGTAGTTTAAAATCACCACTACTAATTAAATCTCTTACAAAGTGATGTCTCACATCAATATGTTTGGACCTCTTCGTCTCATAGGTTTGTGCCATTTTCATACAAGATTGGTTGTCTTCAAAGACAATAACTGGCTTCACACCATCAAGACATTCATCAAATAACTGTATTAAAAACTTACATTCAGACATTCCAGCAGAAAGAGCCAAATACTCAACTTCACAACTAGAAAGAGCCACAACATTTTGTTTATTTGAACACCATGACACATCATTATCATTTAATTTAACAAAACCTGTAACACTTTTCCTATCAATAGGATTTCTAGCATTGTTTGAATCAACAAAAGCTTTAACATTTATATACAAATAAATATTATTTTTAACATACTTTAAACCAAAATTACTAGTATATTTGAGATAACGAACAACATTCTTTAGATAATTCCAATGAGTTTCATCATAACAATTTTGAAACCTTCCAAAATAAAGTACTGCAAAACAAAGATCTGGCCTTGACCCCAGCATCATATACATTAAACTATCAATCAATTATTTATATGGCATTTTATAACTTATTTCCTCTGAGACCTTTTGTAAATTCAATTTTGGTTGTACAGTTATTTTTGATATTTTACAATCATTCATCCTAAAATGATTCACAACTTTGTCAATAAAATTATTTTGACTAATCAAAAAGCTGTAGTTATTTTGCCACACACATCTGATTAAACAAATTGCTAAATTCTTTTTGATTTTCTTTCTTCTGGTACACATTTCAAAAATGGTGTTCTTGTTTGTTTACCCTGAAGACAAACCTCTAACTTACTGCAAGGCAAATTAGACGAATGTCCCATCCTTCTGTGCCACAAGCTTGAAGAATTATCCACAAGATTTATTTCACTTACATTCAAATTCATAGTGACAAAATACAGGTTGTCGATAAGATTTCCTTTAAAAACAAGTTTTTCATTCTTCAGAGTTGTCACACATTTATTATGATAAATAACCTTTAAGTTATTTTCTTTGAGCCTTTTAACAGAGAGTTGGTTATGGGACAAACTGTCACATGACAATACCTTATGCATCGTTACACCAATACCATTGTTAGTTAGCAAACATAGATTATCACATCTATCAGAGTTAGCCATTTCACCAACTTTAGCCACACTAATTTGTGAAGAAATTTCCTGAGCATCAAAAAAATACTTTTGAATATTCAGCTTGAATTAGATGATTTGTTGCTCCACTGGTTGAGTCAACAACAAAATTAATACTATTATGATCATTTGACATTCCACAACTTAACTCAGTGTTACCATCAGAATCTGACACCAAAAATGAAACTTCTTTTTTGGAATTTCCAGCAAAATTGTTTCTATTTGGACATTGTGAACGCATGTGTCCTTTCTGACTACAGGCATAGTACTTACCAGTAAATAATTTAGGTTTCATCACCCTATTTGGTTTCCACAAATATCATTCCGTTGAGCAAACCTATTTTAACTTTTTTTTATGCCCTAAAAACGTATGGTTTTGTGCACTTGAAACAATTGAAAAGCGAATTTTTAAATGATGTTCTTCTTCTGATAACAGCTTATGTTTTATGAATGTGGGGAATAACAGGCCTCCACCGTGGTTCGGATTCCACGTTAAACTGTAGGTCCTCCATTTCATCTCACAATCACCCTACCATTACACATTAGCGTAGGTGTGTATAACCCGAACGAGTAGTAAGACGCGGTGCTAATAATAATAATAATAATAGCTTATGTTTTACAAAGTCTAACGTAACTGCACTTGTATTAGACGTAAATAAAATGTCAATAGACGTTACAAATAGTAAATACCGCTCAGGCATAGCTGCCAACAGTTGAGTAATAAACTCTTGTTCTTCAACAGTACCCGCAGAATTCCTCAATTCAGCTACTGTTTTATAAAATTCGATGATAAGCTCATTAAAGCTTGATCTACCTTCAAAAGATATGTTTTATTAATTTTTTCTGAAGTTCAATATGATTCATTATGCCCATTTTAGCATATGTAGACTTCAAAGACGTATTCATCACTTTAATGGTGCTTGCATTTTTGATCTGCTCCAAAATATTATCAGCCACACATTGCGCAATCAAATCCTTGGCGCCTTTCATCAAAAAGTTGTCTTTAACTTTTGCATCCGTCAATACATCCTGTGGATCAACAGTCAGCATTTCTAGCACGGCATTCCTTTCCAAAAGCCTTTAGACGATATAACCAGTTCTCAAAACCACTACCATCAAAAGGCTTTAATCCTGGATGCGTATAGGATACAGATGCCACTGCCATGTTGAACTTGATCAAAACGTTGGTCACCGTTACACTGTTTTCCACGAATCATACAGTTACAAATATTAATATTCACTGATACACTCTGGTCTCATAACCTATTAGGATTAATAGGCCATGAAATGAGATCACACATGCATTGGCATTGAGTAAACAGTGTATTTATTGAATATAATTTATGACAGAAATGTCTAACCAGTAATCAGACCAACGAGAACGACTAGTAGTAAGTTACACTTACACATACAGGAAGAAAGACGCAGAATTGCCAATACAACCATATTAATAGTTAGTACGTCCAAGGCTTTGGCACCATTATTCAAAATATTTTTCAATTACTTTAACATCCACTTCTATCTTTCCTCCATACACTTCATAAAAGGATAAAGGTTAGAGTCAGATAAAGTAATGGTTTAGAACCAAGATTCCCTAACATATTATACCCCATCTATGGTAGAAGTATAGGTAAGTGACATCTAGTAAAAGGTACCAGATCTACTTTCATGTAACCATTTACTAAACCATTTGATCTACAAGATTTGTTGTCACTTCTGGCAGTAAAAACTTTCGCAACAAAAAAATTGTTTTCGATTAAATGCTTTTCTTTAACTGTTTTTTTTTTATCTTCTGCTAGCTGTCAGTTACCACCACTCCTATGGTGAGTGGACTAGATAATATGCACATGCCTAGTCATTGCCTATTCAATGGACAGGACAACTATCTACTGTATATGACAAAGTGGCATTAGTTTAGGGAATGTATAGGTCAAACCATAAGACAATTTTGATAAATGAATTAAATTACAAAGTCGTACTCTATTATTTATTTAACCTTTTCATCCTTGGATGTTTTTCCAGCCATTGTGGCTCACTGGAAGAAAAGTGTTTTAAACCATTAAACAAATACATTTCTATTTTATTCGTTTATCCCTATGGCACACGATTTATGGTTTATCTTACTCTGTATACAACCACTATTTTACAAAGGTACTTAACAAAACAAAGTTTACTACTTTCTACTGAGTTGAGTTTGTTTATAATAATATATAAATTGTTATTTTATCAGTAGGGTTAAAGTATTGTGGGTTACATAAAAATATGTATTTTTGTTGGTTTTATGGTGATTGGCCTAGGTATATTATGTCTCTTGTTTAGAGTTATGACTCTTTGAAAATTAATCAACTTAGTATCAAGTCTACTATTATATATATTTTAGTGTAATAGAATCACCAAATTCACAAATCTTAACCAAATTAATAATAATACAGTATATGGTATTATTTCTTGCTGAAAATTTTATTGATGAGTACATAAAATTAATTATTGCATATTAAAATGTTAACAAAATAAAATCATTGTTAGATAAACCTTCAAAATATTTTAAAAAATAAAGAAAATCTGTATCAACAAGTAAGTAAATATATTAAAACAACATTTTAATTTATCATCTTGAGTTCTTAATTTGATAAATGTTCTACTTACATTTTATAACATGAAAAAATAAGATTATAAATAAATCATCAACATCATAATCATCCTCAACTGTTTCCAGCCTGTGGACGGGTCAGTTTAAAAACATGCCTCCATCTTCTTTTATCCTTTAACTACTATTCCTCCTTATATGTAGATCAATCTATATATTTATTGAGCTAGATTGCCAAGGACGAGGAGATCGAGGTTCGAATCTCACTCGGGTGAACCTAGGGTGGTTTTCCACTCTCCCTTCATGCAAATGTGAGTTCCCTTCCTCTATAATCTTCCTTTTCAAGTTCTGGCCCATTAGCGAATTAGTACTTAGGCGTAAAACCCGTACAGGTAGTAAGACGCGGTGCTAAGTATTATTAATCTATATATTAGTTAATCAACTTTGACTGTTGTTGAAGTATTGCGGTCTACATGATGAACATCCACTTTCGAGAGACTTTGGTTGAAAGTGTTATCCCCTTCATGCAAATGTGGGTTCCATTCCTCTATATTCAACCTTTTCAAGTCCTAGCCCATTAGCGAATTACTTAGGCGTAAAACCCATACGGGTAGTAAGACTAGGTGCTAAGTATTATTATTATTATTATTATTATTAATCTATATATTAGTTAATCAACTTTGACTGTTGTTGAAGTATTGCGGTCTACATGATGAACATCCACTTTCGAGAGACTTTGGTTGAAAGTGTTATCCCTTGTATGGCAAGAAAAGATTGCATACAAATGATTCAAAATTCTCTAAAAATGTTGACTCAAGTGGGAATAGGTGTTTGTAAGCGCAAAAGTTTAGATTAATTATGTTTTGGGCTGTTGCTAAATCACTATTTATTGTTTGTTTTTCAGTTTCGCTTTTCAAACACTAATGAGAGAATATTGCTGTTTATTGGCACACTTGCTGGCATGGGCATGGGGTTGGCCACACCTGCAAACATGCTCTTGTTTGGTGACCTGACTGGTGCCATGATTGACTTTGGCTCTGAAATAGTTAACTCCATGAGGCAATCACAATCTGTTTATTCAGAAGCATTCAACTCAACAGAAAATATTACTGACATAAATGCAGTTTTTTTAAGTGCCATAAAAACTTTTGCCATTGGAAACGCAGCCATTGGGGCAGCAACGTTCATTTTTGGATATATTTCTATTGCCATATTTAACTACGTTGTTCAAAAACAGGTGAGTAGATAATTTAGATTAAAAAATATATATTGATGTGCATATTTCATTGAAAGTTAAATAAAGCACAAGCACCTACTTCTAAAGAGGATAGAGACTCATTAACTCACTCACACTCACTGTCATTACATCTAGTTTAAATTCAGGTTTCCTGGGCTAGACTTAAAAACTGCTACATCAAACCCTGCTGTTTTCTAAATTTTATTTGTATTTCTGAAATAACGGGTTTTATTTTGTTTTTAATACGAAGAGTATGATTTGTAAAATATAATAAGTTTGGAAAAAGAAATTTAACATCAGTTTAAATCAGAGTCTTGTATTTATCAATAATCAACAAGATCGAAGTTTGATATGCAAATTACAACTAAATATTTCCCTAAGTAATTCATTACTCTAAAAAAAAGTCTAGTCAATCTTTATTAAAACAAACTTTACATTTTAACTAAATTTAAACTGACTTAAATATTTTTTTCGAAGCTCTAAACAGTTTAACCAGTAACTATGGCTATTGAATGGTTTCAGATTTATCGCATAAGAAGTTTATTTCTCAAATCTGCTCTCTACCAAGATATTGGGTGGTATGATCTAAACCAAACTGGCGACTTTGCAAGTCGAATGGCTGAGTAAGTTAACATTGATCAGTTAAATTATGTTTATTAATTGAAACATTAAATAGTATAGAGTGAGGGAATTAAAACATAATTTATTAACTTTATTGATAGCTATACTTGTTTATTAATATCTGATAAAAGAGCACATGCATAAATTTACAAATTTAATATCATTTTTCCATGAATAAATTAAATTAATAGACCCGCCTCAGTGGCGTAGTTGGCTAACGCGCTTGTCGTGTTGAGCTCGACTGCTGAGGACGAGGAGATCGGGGTTTTCGAATCTCGGTCGGGTGAACTGGGGGTGGTTTTTCCTAAATGGTTTTCCACTCGCCCTCCACGCAAATGCGGGTTCACTTCATCTAATTAAAACCTTCCCAATTCCTAATCCATTAACGTAATTAGTACTTAAAGCGTATAACCCGAACGGGTAGTAAGACACGGTGCTAAAGTATTTTTTATTATTAAATTAATAGAAAGTATGATTAGAAAATTTCACATTTCAACTCAAGATAAAGGACTATATTTGTTTTAAAACTATTTACACACTGGTGAAATGGGATTGATAATAAATATAAATACTATACATCAAAGTGCTAGTTTTAAGCTGTTTAAACTATGGAGTGTTATTTTAGATTATATGCTAACTAAATGAGTTAAAATGAATTAAAATGTGAATTTTAAATAACATTTTTAATTTGATACGATTATATTGTGATAATAGTTCAGATAATTATTAAAATAATACATTGTTTCAATTATTTATGAAAAAGATCATTATTATGTTTATGAAGCATAGAAATAAGTATGATAAATTTGGGTGTTTATGAGTTTATTTCTAAAACAGTCTCTATTTATGCTAAAAAAATTTAAATGACCTAAAATAAACTTGAGTTCAAAATTGTTCATTATTAGAATAGTTTATATGAGAGCTCAAAAAAGTAATATTTTTACACATAATATGGTAAAAATTGAGGAAATTAAAATTGCATATTTAGTGTTTTTTAGAATGTACAAAGTAATATTTCCAAGGAGAATAAGTCAAATACACCAAAGCAACTGTGATATTTGCTTATAAATAACTGTGCAAGAATTATGTCTATGTTACGCCCAAGTGAAACATTTCTTTCTGCAGATATATGTTAATTAAACACATACAATATTTATTAATAACTGAGTATCAACTTTTTTTGTTTACCTAGTGACTAAACAAACTAGAAGATGGATTGGGAAAAAGTGGTGATGTTTTCGAAAATATATTACAGCATTCTTCGCCATTTAAATTTTCCTTTTTTAAAGGTTGGAGTTGACATTGATATGTTTGACTTCATTACCTGTCACCATGTTTGCTATGGGTCTTATTTGTTGGGTGAGTAAATTTTTTATTAAAATTTTTACCAAAAAAAGCTAAATTGATTATAAAAACCTATTGATGCTGAGAATTTCCAAGAAAAAATTTGAAAGTAATTTAAAAAGGACAATGTTTGAAATGAGTAGAGAACAGGGTGTTGTTTGTTTATTTCCACGAGGGTATAATGTGACTATCAAAAAATAAATTCCATCAAAAATTTTTTTAATTATGTAAGGAGATTTTAGGAATAATAATTTCTGAAAATTACAAAAGTTACTCAAATTTATTTCTATGTTCATATGTTAGCCCGTAATCCCAACTGTCACTTTTGAAATTATAGATTTAATACATGAAATAATCCTATTTAAAATTTTAGTAAGAGTTATCAATACGTTTTTGTTGATGGCAAAAAATTGTGTCTTTTTTTTTAATAATTTTTTATAATATATTTATTTTTTGTTCTTCCAACGAATTCTACTGACAATACTGCAATTTTTCATATTCATCTTTGATGTCTTAATATTTACTAATTGAATAACAAAAAGGGAACCCCTGTATAA
>JBCFYV010009248.1:0-45438 GCA_039000515.1 Timema cristinae | reverse complement strand
TGAAAGAAATAGTCTACAGCACGGAGAGTGCGTCAAGCCGTCAGCTGATCAAAGAAACCAAAAATAACTTTGTTGAGAAAGCTTCCAGTATTTATATTAAAATATAGGTTAGGAACATTCACAATAAATATATTTATAACTTTATTTTAACTATCAAACTTAAAATAATAAGTGTTTGCAATAGCCTGAAAATGCTAAACAGATGTAGATCTACTAATATTTTGGATGAAAAATCACTAGTATCCATAATTTATCAATTACAAAAATTTAAATGATGCTAGTAAATCGAGTATAAACCAAATAATAGGGGTGTTGAACCTACAAAAGCAAACCAATATTTCTGATAACTTGGTATTTCTCAGAAAACACTTTCCTAGAAGCCGTTCTTCCCGGGGTGTTTAGATTTTTAGAGAAATGTTTCTGAAATAGGTAATTTTGTATATGTTTACATAGCGACGGATTCTATCACTGCTATTCTTTCTTTATTTCAAGGCGCATACGCATATTTACTCGGCTGTGATTGGTAGTCCGTATAAACGAGTCCGTAGAAAGTTAAAGTTGGGCAACTTCTACTTAGTCAATTTGTAAAAAATTAAAACTGAAATGGGCCTACTCATTGGTATTAACAAATAGCTTAGGATAGGATAGCCAATTTCAATGCCATAAGGCCTAATAAATAGGCTTGTTTCTAAATAATTTATTTTATACGTCTTCTTTGGCCTTTACATATCTCACCTTAACTTTATAAATAATTTTAAGTGAAACTACCCGCTCCGGTGGCCGCGTGGTCTAACACACTACTTTCGTGTTGGACTAGACTGCCGAAGATGTGGAGATTGGGGTTCAGTTCTGGGCGGGTGAAATGAGGGAATTTTTTCCTATAGGGTTTACCACTCTTCCACACAAATGTGGGTGCACTTCCTCTAAATTAAAACTTTCCTAATTCCCTAACCATTAGTGTAATTAGTACATAAGCGTATAACCTTAACAGGTAGAAAATCGTGGTTCTAATAATAATTTAAGTAAAACTGATTAAAACAGAGGTGATAGGAATACACTATCACCAATAAAAGATACTTTTTATTTGTTAGGCCTACATTAAAATATAATTTAGGCCTATAAAAGTATATATCCTGGTTGTAAACAAAGGAAAATTAATATATCTAATTAACTTAAGGTTTAGAGTGGTATTGCTACCCTATTCAATTTACATGCCCTAGCTAGATTGGTGTAGCAAGGAGAAAGATACCTCTATCGTTACCTACTGCTGTTATTCACTAACCTCTACACCTTGGAGTTAGTGAAACTTGAAGTCTAAGCTCAGGTTATTTGATATGGCTAAACCTAACATTGAAACATTAGCCTATGCACATATTTGGAAAATAATGTTGTTGTTTTTTAATTTCTAACATGCTGTACCTACTAAAGTAATAAATCTATAAGCCATCAGTAACTAGAAATTCTTCTTGTTTGTTTCATTTATGTTTTTTAGTTTTGATAACATTTTAAAAAGTGAAATATATTCAGGGCTTATAATCATGAAAGGAAAAACCATATCACATATTTCAAAAAGTTATTAGGCTTATTGTTTTATCACATACAAAACCATGTGTTTTATACACTGTCAATTTTGTAAATGGGATTCCTACATGTAAAATTTTTACAGCTCTAAATTGATTTTAGCTTAATAATATATGCTCACCTTTCACAGTAGGATTCTCAATCAGAAACTTGACTGCGTATCACCTTTCACAGGTAGGATTGTTTAATTGATAATGAATTTGAATGACATTCTCAGCTCTCACAGGCAGTATTGTCTCAGTGAAAAGGAATTTGAATGACGTTCTCAGCTTTGCAGGCAGTATTGTCTCAGTGAAAAGGAATTTGAATGAGTCTCATTCGAGCTATGTCTCAGTGAAGGATTGAACGTTTCACTTCGCAGGCAGTATTGTCTCAGTGAAAAGGAATTTGAATGACTTCTCAGCTTCCAGGCAGTATTATCTCAGTGAAAATGAATTTGGATGACATTCTCAGCTGTCACAGGCAGTATTGTCTCAGTAATAGGGAACTCAACTGATGTGCTTTGCTCTCACAGATTTTTGAGCGGCTTTTTTTAAGAAAGTTGGTGTTGGAATAGTTTTGTTTAAAAGCTGATAGTGATGACTATAGGGAGTATTATATACTATATTATAACACTATTATTTTTAGTTTAACATAACAGAAATAAACTATAATTATTAATTATTTTCATAGTCAATAATTATTGCTTTCAATTGTCATTTATAAATTATAATGTTCAAATCCATTCACAAAGAAACTTTAAGGATAATGTTTTTTTTTTTAAATATTGGCACACTACTATTGGTTGAAATAGAGCTACAGTATAACCTTCCCTATTCAGAGTAATTAGGACCTAAGTTAGTCCATATTGTCAAAAATCCATATACGGTAAACTCTCGATTTACCGGGGGCATCAATCAATTTGCGGCTTAATCATTGTTATATATACATATGTCACAAACAATACACCACCGGCTGAATGCATTTTATTGTCACCCAGTGCACAGGCGCAGCAATCTCAAGAGAGAGAGAGAGAGACAGACAGACAGACCTCCCCTATCTATGAATCTATGAGACAGAGACAAAGAAATAGTACCGCATTTTCGTTAGTACAACTCTCAAAGAGAAAACAAATGATATTTTTTTCTAAATACTATCCAAATGTTATGTTAGCCCTTTCATAGAACTAGTCTTTAGAAAAGCAAGCACCTTGATATATCAAGTGTGTGTGCGCGTGCGAGCGTGGTACGTAATCCTTGTGTATTTTAGCTCTAGTTTATTCTCTTTCTCTTTTTCTTAATACTTTTTGTGTGTTTTATATATATATTATTTTGCTAAACTTCAGTTTAAATTGTATTGGTTAAGTGTAAGAAAAGGCAGTAGCCTTAACTTCGCCATTAAAGTATATTATTATTATTATATCAACGAGTAAATAGCTTCTTCCTCTCAATATAATATTGTGCTTGTGGCGGTTTGTTGCAGTTGATGGTGAGCAACAAGGGGGCACTCCTGACACTCTTGAGTGCCTGGACGATGGGTTGCCATCGTCCACTCAACCTGTTCGTTATGAACAATTTTTTTACAGCGGAAACAACGACCTCCACCAGTGTACAAGAGAACACAGGACAACTCAACAGAATGGTAAGTATAGGTCAGTAAGTCAGCCACCTTCTGGCTCAAGCCACCATGACACTTCTTATCTTGACCCGATTGGGTCATCAACGGAACACCTCCCCTTCATGGAATTATTGTAAGCTCGTCCAGTCCACCATCCTTGTCAGGTCAACAAGATTCTTCTTTCAGTATGGAGCATTCCATACCAATGGATAGGAGCCTGATGAGGTTAATTGAGCTTAGATGCCACCAAATTTATGGATCTTAATTCATATGTGTAGACACTGCCTTTATTTATTCAAACACCTTCAAACAGGCTATTTATTAAAGGAATTCATCCATCTATCATCAAGAAACAACACCCAGAAGAAACTTCAATTAAAAACATGTCCTATACACCTTCTCCACTTAGCTATGGCCATACTGTGGCATTATCGTAAATATGGGTAACAGGCAGTCATTTAAATAAAATAAATAATGAACGTGCTGGAATAAAGACTTAGAATGAATACGAAACAACTCATGTCTACATAAGGAAATTTTTTGAATATCTTAAAAATGGCTCTTCAAACAAATAGTAATGAGTAGGAATAGATAAGTGACGAATTGGAATTAATAAGGAAAAACAAGTCCGAATAAATATGGAGGATTTAGTTGGAATAATAAATTATAGTATTGGAATTATTGAGAAATTTTTCGGAATAGTTTAGGATTATTAAGTCAGAAAAAATATAGTTTGAATTAATTGGAATTAATAATGAACTCATCAGTTCATATGGGGTGAATCAAAATAAATAAAGAACTAGTCACAATAAATAGTAGGGAGAAATTTGGCATACATAAATTATTACAAGGCGCGATAAATAACGAGGATTGAGTCAAAATAAATATTGAGTCAGAATGATTTAGAAACAATTCAGAATAAATAAGATTGTCTTATTATTAAAAAATTGTAATCAAAATTATAAAGGATAAAGTTACAACTATACTCCATTCACGGTAGGAATTACTCTCTGAAAGGTCTTTTTTCCTACCAATATCCTACTATATAATAGATTTATGGTAGGGAAAAAGGCCTTTCAGAAGTCAATTCCTACCGTGAACAGACATTAATAAAGGCTCAGCAGAATAAATAAGAAATGACACAGATTAGTAAAGAACTAGTCACAATAAATAGGTTAAGATTAAAAATTAATAAGGAACGAATATTAAAGAGGAACCTGTTCAGAATAAATAAGGAACGAGTCAAATTTAAAAAGAAATGAGTCCAAATATTTAAAAGGGAATGATTTGGAATAAATAAGGAATGAGTCTTATTATTATTAGCACCGCGTCTTACTACCCGTTCGGGTTATACGCACTTACGCTAATGTGTAATGGTAGGGTGATTGTGAGATGAAATGAAGGACCTACAGTTTAACGTGGAATCCGAACCACGGTGGAGGCCTGGTATTCCCCACATTCACAAGATGTCTTGTCAGAGGTGTAGGAAGGGTTTGGAAATCAGATAAATCTGTGCCGGGACCGAGGATTGAACCCCGGCCGCCAGCACAGAAGTCTGACACCTTACCCCTAGACCACCAGGTCACCAAGGAATGAGTCTGTGTGTGTGTGGTGGGGGGGGGGGGGGGGGGGGGGGGTGAATAATAAAATTAGTCTTAATAAATTAGGAATGAGTCAGGATATTTTAAGAAGAACGTTTGAGAATAGATAAATAACACATAAAATAATAAAAGAGTGAGAAACAATATTATCATCATCATAAGGAACTGTTTCTAGCCTGTGGCCGGTTCTGTTTATTAAAATGCCTCATCTCCCTCCTGTACTCTCTTCTACTCTGCTCCTCTCACTTGCACACTTGTTGCTGTCTGTTCCTTCCATCTTGTTCTTGGTCCTCGTTGTGTCTCTTCCCTACATACTTCATATTCAATAATCTTCTTGGAATCCTCTCCCTTACCATCCTAATTACATTTCCATACCATCTCATCCTAGCTTCCTCTACTATCTCATGTACATCAACTCTAGACCTTACATCTTTATTCCTAATCCTATCTCTTCTGGTGACAGCTAGCATGCTCCTCAGAAACTCTATTCCCATAACCTTCACTTTACTTTCTCTTTTATCCAAAGGCCAAGTTTCTGCTGCATACATTACTATTGGTTTATGCGACACTTCCCTACACTTACACAATAACACTTGTTTACAAAATTAAACATAAATTCGGCAAAATAAAAGTCTGAATCTGTTGGTACATTTATACTGAATTTAAATATGTAACTAGTTTTTTTCTACCATGCATGGATTTTTAGTGATATTACAGGCTAATTCTGAAAAAAAGTATTTAATCACATACTGGCACTTTTAAAACATTATTAATATAAACTAAAAAGTGACAGTTGATGATTTTCTATTATAGTTAGCTTCTGAAACATCCCTCTTAAGTGCCAGCAATAGTTTGCGATCACACAGAACTCCTCTATCCCATGATCAAAATGTCTCGGTGGAAATGTTCCTCGCTGAGGTTCTTGCGGAAGAAATTTAAATGATAGTCCAAGAAATGAATTTTAAGCAACAATTACACCCCATATCTTTGACTGACTGCAAGAGTTAATCCACATGTTCATTGTAGTTCTGTGTTATAAAGTTTCCCAAAAAGTTTCTGTTTGCACTTAAGAATGATCCACATACTGTATTTTCAAATTGGCTCATTACATCATCAAGTTGGTATAAATATAGAACAAGTCGGTATAGATAAGGAACGAATAGGTATAAAAATAATTATATGATGTACTTCAACCAAAAAAAAGTCTGAAGGAATAATGAACAATTCAAAATTAATAATAAATGTGTGAGAGTAAATGAGAAATATTGAGTTTAAATAATTAAGGAACGTGTCACAATAGATATGGATCAAGTAGGAATTAAGATGAAAAGAGTCAGACTTAATTAGGAGGAATGAGTTTTATTAATTAAAAAAAAGGTAAAAATAAATAAGGAAAAGTCTGAATAAATAAAGAATAACAAGAGGGAAATAAAAGGGGAAAAGTCAGATTAAATAAGAAACAAGTAATAATAATTAATATCGTATGAGTCAATATATATCTATATATACATTAAGTAGAACTTTTGAAAATAAGGTACAAGTTGGAATAAACAAGCAGAAAATAGTTTGAGTAAATAATTAGTAATGAGTCAAAATAGCAAAAAGAACGAATCAGTATGAATAGGGAAATATAATAAATATTTAAATAGTCAGAACAAATAACAAGAAGGAATGATTTGTAATAAGTAAGAGAAGAATCAGAAAAAGTGAGGGTGATCAATTTGGAATTGGAAGAAACGAGTCGGAATAAATAAGGACTGAGTCGAAATAAACAAATATGAAATAATACTAATAAGGAAAGAACAAGTCCGAATAAATAAGGAACTATTTGGAATACATACTGCATAAGTAAGGGTGTGGAAATCTAAATTTCCCAAGGGGGTCAGCTACAAAAGTTAAGTTGACATTTAGCTTTTAGAAAGTTTTACACATTAATTTTACAAGTATGAGGGTACATCAAATAACAGGGAGTTTTCGGACCCCTTCCCTTCTCCCCTTTCTATGGGCTTACTATTTATTATGTAAAACACTGCCTGGATATCCAATTTTTAAAAAAGATAAAGCCATTTTCAAGATAATTTGAATTAAAGAAATAACAGTCATATGCACTAGCTTTGAACCCATTTTGCTTTGAAAAACAAGAATACATGTTGTTTATAATGTAAAACATGCCTGTGATATACATTTTAAACAAAATAATATCAAATTTGGAGGAACATTCACTTTTTAAATATGTCGTTAGTAAACTATCCTTAACAAATTTTCTCCTTAAAAATAGGAATACAGTATTATTTATCATGTCAAATACACTGCAGACATTAATTTTAAAGCAATTTGTTTGAGCAAAAAATTTCCAAATTTTAAGAACACTATTTAATAAACAACCCTAACTTTAGAGGCTAGAATTAAAATATAATAAATGGTTGAAGGTAATACCATTTAACGCTTAGATATCAGGTTTGATCAAAATTCATCAAACCATTTTGGTTGTGGTACCAATTAAAGACAGACACAGCGAGGTACAAACATAATTATACAGATAAACATTTTTGGGTCTAGAGGTAAATAAAATGACATATTAAACATAATGGCAAGGTCAAATTTTAAATTTTACAATATTTTCTCTTTCTATGTATATCCTGGGAGTGTTAAACATTACAACAGGAAAATTATGGCCATAGGAATTGTGTGACTTATAGATTGGCTTACAGATGTTGCGAGGAAACCTACTTAAGGGCTTCTTAATATTGTTTAGGGATAGTGGGAAACCATCCTAATATTTTCTCTGGATGTGACCGCTCATGATGTATAAAAGTAGGTCAATAGGAATGGCACGCGTTACTATTTGTTTGCGTCCTGTGAATACATAGATTACAAATAACGGGTTTGTATATATGAAATTACTTTTGTACTCTGAAGCACCTCACACATCATTAGCAAAGAAAAGATTCCTAATCGTGGTTCGAACCCGGGTGGGAATTTTCCGCTCAACAAGGACAGTGACCGGAGATCGTGGTTCGAACCCTTTCAGGTGCAAAGAGGGTGTTTTTTTTTCCGCTCATAAATATAAGTTCATAACACTTTAAAAGACTACAATTATTAAAGAGTTAGTAAATTATAGATCTGTAGAAAAAAACTCCAATATAAATGAAATAATATACTCTAGTTAGTAAACTATAGGTTTGTAGAAACCCTAAAAAAAACTCCAATATAAATTAAATAATAAACTCTGTTACATACTCTATATTACTAGAAAACTATTAACACTGTTTAACGTGAGTTATATTGGCATAGTGCGCACCTTTCAATTCTATTCTATTTTATCGTTTAGATGAGAGAATTTATGTTTGACTCTTGGTATGGTAAGCTATGCGTTAATACACTTTTGGAGTACCTTATATAAATATACACATATATCTTGTAGACAGTTTTGATAACTATTACTATATAAATAACTGTAATAATAACTTATTATTCGTGACCATGTAAAACTTTTTTTATGTCTTCGGTTCATGCTTATTGACCCACAACAGCCAAGGTGAGATGGAGTTGAATGTGTTGCAGGTGACAACCCTGCACCTGATCTTAAGGTAACCACTTTTGCACTGCTTAGAGCCAGTATGAAGGTTCAGTGCTGGACAATGACCACACTGATGATAACAATTTTGACACCACTCACAATTACGGTTGTAGTTTATGCATCGCCAGCATCATCATCGTCAAGGATAGACATACCATGATCAGTGACAAATAACATCTCAAAGTGATAAAGATTTTTTTTTTAAACTGAAGAAAATAAAGGACTTAAGAATTACTTGGGAAAATCTGTGCTGATCAAAAACATAATGAAACTCCTGCAAAAAGAGGTTGAAGAAGAGAAGTTACTGAAACAGCAGGCCCATTCATATCCCCTGTGCTATAAGCTGTCCGGTTTCTCTAGAGATACTCCTTGCGAAGATGGTGGTGTCGTGAGGCCTCTCTCTCTAGAACCAACACCAGGAGTTCTGAGACATCTGTACTGAATGACACCCCCCCATTTGCTCAGACTCTGAACAACAAATGTTTGCTGAAGAACGACTCTTCCAAGAAGCATTTCTTTGATGAAGTAGAGGATTGCGATGTCCTACGACAGTTCTACATGCCACCCACACTGTGTATGCTCGACAATACAGACGATGAGGACAAGGATATGAATGTGGATACCGGTGCCCCCCCTCTATCTCTGACATAATGGTGCTGGAATAAATATTATGTTAGTGTTTTAACGTGGGATAAATATTAAGTTAGTGTTTTAACGACTATACCCCACCTCCCTCCTATCCTATAATACAAGTTCCTTTAGATTATAAACTTACTTTCAAACATTATAGATGGTTCTGAATAAGAAACACATGCAGTGAAAAGATAGATATTCTATATGTTCATAATTACAACAGGAGTTAAATGTTTTCAATTACTTAGTTGTATACAAAGCTTTATTTGGTGTCTGACAAGATGAATATTCTAAAGTCTTATCTGGCATAGTTGTATGGTAAAGGGTAAACATAGATGATCATATACATTGAAAGTGTTAATAGCTTGATGTATTGCTAGAACTGATTTACAGCTAGTTGAAAAGTTAATGTGTATCAAGAAAATATGCGGTGAAAAGATAGTATATTAGAGGGAGAAAATGACAAAATATTCTTATGTGTGCTAGTAACTCTATTTAAATACTTTAATGGTTTGAGAATCTGTTCATTTAAAGTGTTACAACTTATGAATTTATTTAAAAGATATATAGACGCCATGATTTTTTCCTAGATATTTAACTTGTGAACTTATGTAAAGGTTATAAATTAGTTATGGTCCTGTCCAGGGTTTGAACCCATTAACACCGCGACCGTGCTTCAAAACACTTGGTCTCGGGACTTGGGGTCCCAAACCCCGAATTGTCAGTGTCACCCGTCATTGGGCACACATTATCGAGCTAAAACCATCAGCTCAGGGTTTGAACCTAGAGGTGTTTTCCGCTCGCTCTCTCTGTCTATGTAAATGAGGGTTCACAATTATAAATCCGTTTGCTTAGTTAGTACTCAAGTAGTTAGAGTTTCAAATCTCGTTGGGTAAAATAGGGGTTTGTTAAGTTCAAGCTTCCCAGGTACGTTAGCGTTTTGTTATTTTAATAATACAAAACACATGAAAAACTCAAATTTTTTAACCATCACGATTAAAATGATATGTTATTCTTGCAAGAATCCATTTATTTAGTGTTTATGTGTTTCTGTTCTTAACACAAGAGTTTCTACATCTGAAACTACACAGTTAGTGCTTTCTGAAACAATCAATCCTCACCTTCTGATTACTAAGATACTTCGACTTCAACTTCATAATTGATTCGAGTTCCCATAACTAAGGAAAGCAAACCTGCTATCCTCTTTGGTGGCTCGCATGGTCTAAAGCACTACTCCTGCAGTAGACTTGACTCGATGACAGGGGGAGATTGAGATTTGAATCTCGATCAGGAGTACTGATGGTGGATTTTTTTTCACTCTTCCTCAGGTACACGGGGAAACACAAACCCATCTACACGGGGTTCGCGAAGGTGATCCTCGGTCTCGGGTTTCTCTCCCGATACACTCAAACTGTTCTACGATGATGTAGAAAATGCCTACAGATATCTGATACCGGTAGCTAATGATCACCTGGACACATCATCTTATGAACTGAACAACCCTTGAGTTTTAGAGGATGAGGCTAAGGGACGGCTGTTTACTGAGTTTGTTGGGTTAAGACCAAACTGTAACTAGGATATCTGTTTACTATGTTAGATTAGATTGTGTTTTATTTCAGATATTTGTTTAATATGATCGGTTAGATTTGTTCTCAACCAGACTTTGTTTGATAAGTTATGTTAGATTTGTTTGCATTAGGTTAAGAAAACGAACTTCTTACTTTCCAACCAATGAGCTTATCTAAAAAGCAATAATCTTATACTCAAAATTAAAATGTTATTAAAACATATCTGAATATCATGTTTGTCCTTTTTACTTTAGTCTAAGACATATCCTCTCTACTAGGTAATAGACTGTTGCTAACAAGATTCGAACAGGTCTGTTAGCCAATATCTGAGCATCCCTCAGCTACAAGCTCTGGAGGGAAGGGTTGTCTGAAACCGACAAGAATGTTTGAGTATCCTGCGGTTGCAAGCTAGGAAGAGAGGGGTGACCATGTGCTGACATGCAGCTGATGTGTACCGTACAGATTTAGATAGGAATAGTTAGAGAGGCGAGATTGAAATAAGAACAAAGGTTTAAAATGTTTTTATAAATTTATTTTCAAAAGTTACATGGTTACACAACATACCTAAAATCTTGTAGTAATAAAAACAAGAAAGATTAATGATTGTGCTAATATAGAGTTTTTAGAATAAGATGTCTTACTTTTGTCCAAAGGACAGGGTTTGATTTCCCTTCTCTCCTTAGCTAAATACCAGTATTTCATAGCATGAACAGTAAATACATGCTGTAGGTTCAGAAGCGGTTTTTGTCTTCCTAACACGTCTTCATTTAGCAGACAGGTGTTCGATACCTGTATTCAACTCGTCTTGAACGCTGCATAAACAGGATAAACTGTTTATATTTGTTAATAAGAGCGATAACTTGTATAAGTAAAGCTATCACTGCACTTGATCAAATCACATAAATTTTGGACTCTCATACTTAAAAAGTTTAAACCAGTCTTGTAGGACTCGTACATTTTGTACTGCACACGAGTAAACAGTGTTCTGATGTCTAGAGCAAGCTCGCACCTTGCATTGGTTTTTAAGCGTTTTCAGTGAGGTACAGCCTAGATCTCCCATTTCATATTGGATCATTGATGAGGTCGATTTATTTTTTAAACCAGTTCCGTTTTTCCTTACCTTTCATTAAAATTAAAGGATGAAACAGTAGAGTTCATTTTCTCTCTTTCCAGATGCTGGTTAATGATATGCTTGAGCTCTTCATAATCTACATCTCCGATATTCCCCTTCAGCCATCTTGCTTTCTTGCGGTTCGCTGATGAGAGTGTGATAAACGAGTACGGAGACTGAAACTCAGTCGTAAACAAGTGTGAAACTTTTTTCATCGTGTAGGAAAGACAACTATTTCGTTACAAGGCTTCCGTCGTCAGCAATGAATCCTTGCACATCGATAATCATGTTTTGGACTGAGCATGTAAAGAGCTCTGACAACGCAGTATAGGCGTTTTGCTACTGCTGCGGTAATTACAAGTTCCTAGAAAGTTGTTTTTCAGACCTTTTTCCCTAACCGGGTGTTTGGGACAGTTGAAGTCAATGTTTTTAGAAGATTGTTTACAGTTACATACTTCCGTATGGTTTCTCCATTTCACTCAAGATCGCTTACAACCCGCGGCGTAAAATAATGAAAGGCTTCTAATTAGACTATTACTTTAACTCGTTTCCTATGCTTTATTCGATCGCTTTTAGTATGATGATACACGCTCGAACTATAGACCGTTTTCAATATGCAGGGAATATTTGATAATGAGATATATTTGGTTGTTAGTGATGTCCATTATAGATAAAGATTCGATATCTTTATATTATCTGATTAAGGTCTATCACTTAAGTTGGTATCGATACATCATGGCGTTTTCAGAACTTTAAGTATATGTGTTCTCTTTGCTGGGAGAACAGGTATGATTTCTTGATGATAAACAAAGATCTCGATGCTAATGATGGTTGTTAAGATACAGGTTCGATACCTTTATCTTACCTGATTAAGGTTTATCGCTTCAGTTGATATCGAGACATCATGTCGTACATATCAAAGTTTGGGCATAGTCTCTACAAAATTAAAACAGGCAGTGACGTAAGCTCTATTTTAACTTTAACACCTCAAGGACATCTCGATGCTGCTTCAAGACGTCTCGTTAATATTGACAGACCTGTCGGGATGCATGATACCTGCAACAAAACATATGTTGATACAAGAGATATAGAACAGACGCATGCTCTCAACAGTGTTAAGACTTAAGTCATGAAACAAGTGGATGCTCTACTGGAAAGTATGGCGGAAAATCGCGTCAAGATTGCAAGCTTTGAACGTGATATCGTGCAAGGCGTAGAAAAGGTTTGGAAATTATGTCGTGAGCAAGAGGATATAGTTAATAAAGCCTACAAGTTGTTGGAATCTTTAAGCGCCCAGGTAAAGAAGCTGGAAGAGACTTTTGTTCGTCAGAAAACTGTTTATAACGAGTTGTATGATATAATGGGAAGAGATATTCTAACTGCAAGAGAAGTAGCTGGTGATCGTTTTTATGATGCATCTGGGTTAACTTTACGCAATGTTGCTCACCCTATACTACCTGATGATGCCGTGAATAAAGTTTATGTGGATGTACGGACTGGAGCTCGACAGTCTACATATACTTGATTTCTAAACCTCTCAAAATAGGATCAAGTCAATTTGATCTGGTTTTGGCTGATACATCTTACTATACGTTTAAGAGATCGGGTACGGTTTCATCGCTGGTTACAAATCTGAGGAATATCGTTTGCTATGTGAACCTTGTTCCTGCGACCAGGTCATCTTTCACAGTGACTGAAGGTGATAAGATATATTTTATGCTGAAGAAAGTGTCTACTATATCTCATACGCTACGTGTTGAGATATGGCTTACTGATGTTTAAATACAGTATTCTTACCTGTTAGCTAACATTCTTATGCTACATCATGTCAGAGAAGGTTGCTCAAGATGATATTGAAATGATGATGATAGTAAAATTATCAGACGAAAGTATAGACAGTTGCATGATGCTCAGCATGAATCTGAGATGTCTGAGAGAGAGATCTTCAAGACCAGGAGTTGGACATTCATACCATTAGAACGAGATGGTTTCAGTCATTGAGGAGTTGCGCGAAGAAGTTATCATTCTATAAAACACTTTTTATCTTGCTGTTCTAATCATAATCATGACCTCCAAACAAGAGATTGCACGTGAACTTCATCGTCCTGCTCGTGGTTGGTTTCCTAGAAGACGTGTTGTGGTGAAAGGACTAAACGAGTTGCTACAGGCTGATCTGGTTGAAATTATACCTCATGCCAGATCTAACGACGGCTACAAGTATCTTCTCACTGTCATAGATGTTTATTCGAAACGTGCTTGGGCTGTACCTGTCATATCAAAGTCAGGTAGGAATGTTACAGCTGCTATGGAGCACATCCTAAGGATGCACGTCATCTTCAGATTGATAATGGAAAAGAGTTTTACAATGTTGATTTCAAAGCTCTTATGCGGAAGAAGAAAATTAAACATTATTCGTCATATAGCAGTGTCAAGGCTAGCGTTGTAGAACGGTTCAATCGAACGCTCAAGAACATGATGTGGACTAGATTCACTGCTAAAGGTTCATATCGTTGAATTGATATGATTGATTCTTTGATCGATGAGTATAATCGAACAGTGCACTCTACTATCAAGATGAGAACTATCAATGTTAAGGATGTAGGCTTTTAGATACAGTCTATCTGCATCCAAAGACTGTTGATCCCTCATCTATAAAGTTAAAGGTAAGGGATATTGTTTGTATCAGTAAACATAAGGATATCTATGCAAAGGGTTACACCGCTAATTGGTCAACGAATTGTTCAAGATTCAAAAAAATACTCGTAACTAATCCTAGAACCTACCTGCTCGATGATATGAGGGGTAACCCTATCCCAGGAGGGTTTTACACACAAGAGCTAAAGAAGACATCTTATCCTGACGTATACCTAGTGGAGAAGATCATTAAACGTAAAGGGAACAGGTCTTACGTTAAATGGATAGGGTTTGACTTTACACGTAATTCCTGGATTGATAATTCAAACATTGTGTAATTTCAAGTTGATAAATAAAGATTTTTTTATAACCTATAGACTATTTTTTACGGGGCGTGAGTGAGAGGCTGGAGGGGAGAGGAAGACATCTGGCAGCCGATAACGCTTTAAAAATAGACCGGGAAGGGTCTAAGCTACATACTCGAACCAGGGAATGATCGGAGGATGTTAAACAGTTTTAGTTATGAAGGAATATTTGGTATTGAAAAGGGAAAAATATAGACCGAGGGAAATACGCAGGAATGTGATGGGAAAAATATAAATCGTTTTCAGTATGAAGGGAATACTAGAGTATGAGAAGGGGAAAATATAGACCGTTTTCGATATGAAGGGAATACTGGAGAATGAAAAAGGAAAAATATAGACCGTTCTCGATATGAAAGGAATACTAGAGGAAAAGAAATACCTATACTATGTATTAATTAAGTTCCCTCCCCCCCCCCCCCCCCCCGCGGGATGGGGCTTAGAATAGTCCTGTAGAACCCCTGCTTGCCGTAATAGGCTACTAAAAGGGAAGGCTTTAGTGCAGGACGTACTTCGTGTAGGACAAACCTTTCCTATATCTTTCCTTTCTCATCCTTTTTTCCTCATTTCTTTCTCTCCTTCCTTCTTCTCCCTTCTATTCTTTCTTTACTTCTTTCTTCCCTTCCCCCTGCCGTTCATCCTGCACGGAAACCTTTGGCTTCTCCGTTGACGACCTTGGCTACTAACCTGGCTCTTATCGGACAATAACAGGATACCTTTGCAATTGAGCTCCAGAATGAAAGTTCGTCGGTTGTAATATCTTAGTAGAAGGGCCTCAGGGATGACAATAACCGGGTACCCTACTTTGAGAAAAGATCGGTTGCGTTCTTGAGGGCCCGGACGTAAAATTGGCACTTTCCTGCAACCCACTTACTGTGACGACCTCTCTCCTGGCGATGCCCCATGTGAAGGTTGTCATGTCTAGCGTTGTATGGGGTCTCTCGTCAGGACAGTTAACAGGGCCTTATGTGGTAGAACCAACTGAGATCACCCTGGGTCTACGATCCGAGTACTGTGCAGGTTGTCCCCAAATACGGCATGGCTGACAACATTGTCCCCGCTGGCACCGTACTGCCAAATTCTCCTGGCACCTCACTTCCCAGCCCCTCAAAGAGCCATAATATTGATAAGAGGCGGAAACGGGTATGGCCGTCCAGCCCTGTCACTGTGGAAACCCAGGAAATGGTGAGGCCGCAGCCCCGCTTCCTGGTAATGTCTCGAGACGATGCCAATGGAAACCTTAAGCGCGTCAGCCCATTTATCCTCGAAAAGCGATAAATGGTGCAGCAAAATCAGACGTTTCTATAAGGAAATTGCGTAATGGCACTATTTTGATTCAGACTACAACTGACGTCCAGTCGTCATACATTATGGCTATTACTGAAATACCGTCGAGTAATACGGCTTATATACCTGTGAAGGTGGAACCTCACAGGTTCCTCAATGTCTGCAAGGAAGTGGTCACTTGCTTTGACCTCGACTGCGTGAGCATTGAAGAAATCTGTAAGGATCTTCCCCCCCAGCATATCACCTAAGTGTCCCGTATTGTAAAAAAAAATTATGGATACGTATATACTCACATTTTCGACTCCTACCCTTCCGAAGGAGGTCCGAGCAGGTTTCCACGTGCTCAGGGTCCGGCCGTATGTCCCTAACCCTCGACGCTGTTTTCGGTGCCAGGAAATTGGGCATACGAAGCTGCGATGCCGTGGTAAGCCAACCTGTGCGGACTCTGGACAGGAGGCACACGAAACACCACGTGAGTCACCTAAATACTGCGTCAACTGCAAGGGTCCGCATTCCGCGTGGTTTCGGACCTGTCCGAAATGGAAAGTAGAGAAGAAATTCCTGGAGATACAATTCCAAAAGAAGATTTCATATGCCCAGGCACGCAAGGAATACTAATCTAGTCAGGCTACCGTATTTCAAACTTCATATAGCCAGATTGTCAGTCAGAACATAAACTGTCCCAACTGCCACTGCGTAGTTAATCTTGCTAAGACGCCAACGCGACCAGTGCCATTGGTCTCTTCTCGAGACATATATAGTGATTCCGCGCCAACCTCTGTGGCGCCTAAATTTTTAAACGAGGCGAAATCACCACAAGGGTCGTCTCCACCACGCATACCACCGAAGAGATCTCCTCGAGAAACCCCTCCCCCCGAGCCCACCTTGGGGAACCCCCCCTCCCGGACCCGCCACGGGGATTCTCCCCGAACCCACCTCGGGTAACCCTCCAGGGCCCACCTAGGGGACCCCCCCAGCACTTCTCGGGGTACTAAAACACGGGCGGCCGTTGTTGAGCCACTCACACTCGCCTCTGGGCCTCCGGAGGTTGGGATATGTTGCGGAACAGGTGAGGCCGCTAAGGCGAGTCCCACTTGTGCCGTAAGGAAGGACCAGCGAGGGACCGCCGACAAAATTACAATAAAAAAAGCATCGAAGGCCTTAACAAAGCCTTCACACAAGGGTCCAACAACCCAGTCTCTCAGAGACAAACCGAAGCCTCTCCAGAAGCGGGAGGTCCAGGAGAGACTGGGAAAGGCAAGAGGACCTAATAAGGTCGTCAACCAATTTTTATTCTTAAAGGATAGTGACATGGATTGCGAGGATAACTAAATTTTATATTAATAAAGTATGTCGCTACTACGATGGAATTGTAGGGGTTTCTTTGCTCGTGTAGAGGTAATTAAACAACTAATTTCTTCCCTGCATCCTCCCATCTTGTGCTTGCAGGAGACCCACTTCCGCCCAACTGATAACCCGATGCTTCGTGGATACGATGTCCGACAAGCCACTCTTTGATCGGGCTAGCGGAGGTGTAGCTATACTTGCACGTAGCAATATATACAGTAAGTTTATACATATTATATCTGATCTCCAATTGATTGCTGTCAGAGTCTCCCTCTTTTTGCAGGTAACAATATGTTGCATCTACCTCCCACTGGGTGAGCGTGTCCCTAAGAGGACTCTAGAGGCCCTCTTTATACAACTTCCTGCCCCCTCTATCACCTTGGGGGATTTTAACGCGCATAACCTGGTGTGCGGGTCTAATTTTACAGACGCCCTTGAGAGTATGGTATAGGCTATACTTGTCTCGGGAAACCTGGTGTTAATGAGCACCGAAACCCAGACACACTTCTCTACCTTTAATGGTGTATCCTCTGCCATCGACCTAACCTTATGTAGTCCCGGGATCGCTGCTCACTTCCTTTGGGAGGTCCACTCGGACCTATGTGGCAGTGATCATTTTCCCATTCTGCTCTCACTACTTCAAGATCCTCCCAGTACAGTGCGGATACCCCATTGGGTGCTAAAACGTGCTGACTGGGATAGATTCCGCGAGCTCGCCGTATTTGGTAAATCCCAACATCCTGACGTCGATGTTAAGGCTGGGCATTTTACTTCGAAGGTCATCGCAGTGGCGAGTGCTTCCATCCCTAAATCCGTGCCACCGTCCTGTTCCCTGGTGGAACGAGGAATGTCGGTTGGCTATTTCTGACCGTCGAAAGACCCTACGCCTCTTTCATCGACGTTCTACTTTGGAGAAACTGGAGTCATTCCGGATTCTACGCGCTCGAGCTCGCCGTGTTATTCGAGAAAGCAGAAGAGAGTCTTGGAAACAGTTTATTTCTGCCCTTACAATTACCACCCCCACCACTAAGGTTTGGGACAATATTCGTAAATTAAGTAGTAGCAAAAATTTCATTAATAGTATACCTGCCCTCATGTCAAACGGTTCCCTTGTCTCCTCCCCTGTGTAAGTTGTCAATGTATTGGGCTCGATGTTCGCCGCTATTTCTAGTACTGCGAGCTACTCTAACGAGTTCGTGGTGCATAAGCGCAGCATCGAGCGCCTTAATATTTATTTTGGCCAAAGTTGGGGGAGGAATATAACTCCCCGTTTACTAAAGAGGAACTTATCTATGCCCTGTTCCAGGCGGGCAACACAGCTTCTAGCCCGGATGATATCCATTACAAAATGTTGTGCCAACTGCCCCCTGCCGGACGGGCGTTCCTCTTAGACCTCTACAACTGTGTTTGGGAATCTCGTCAATTCCCAACACTGTGGAGGCAAGCAACCGTTATCCCTATATATAAAAGTGGCAAGGATAAATTAAAGCTAACTAGTTATAGACCTATAGCATTAACTAGTTGTGTATGCAAAATATTAGAGAAAATGATCAATAAAAGATTTATATGGTATTTAGAATCACGCAATCTACTATCTGATATGCAATGTGGCTTTCGTCGTAACCGATCCACGGTGGATCATTTTGTTCGCCTTGAGACAGCAATTCGTGACGCCTTCCTCCATAAACAACACCTCTTGGCTGTCTTCTTTGATTTGGAGAAGGCGTACGATACTACATGGCGTTACGGCATCTTAAAATCCCTGTTTAATTGGGGGTTGCGGGGGAACCTCCCTATTTTTATATCTAATTTTATGTCATATAGAAACTTCCGGGTAATGTTAAACAACACCTTATCCGATGATTTTATTCAAGAAAATGGGATGCCTTAGGGTAGTATTTTAAGCTGTACGATGTTCGCTATTGCAATAAATAGTATTGTATACAACGTGCGCTTACCTGTTCGTTCATGCCTTTTCGTGGATGACTACGCAATTTATTGCAGTTCATCGAGTCTCCACAGGACTGAACGGCAGATATAATTAGCTGTCAATAATCTATAGAAGTGGGCATCGCATAGTGGCTTTACCTTCTCAGCGACCAAGACGACGGTCGTCCACTTTCATAGATTACGCGGAATACAGCCAGCCCCCAATATTTTAATGAACCACGTTGTTTTACAAGTCTCGGAGAGCGTAAGGTTTTTGGGACTTTTATTTGATTTTAAATTAACTTGAATTTCCCACATCAAAGACCTGAAAGCAAGGTGTGTTAAAGCACTGAATTTACTTAAAGTAGTTAGCGGTCGCTCTTGGGTTGCTGATAGGGAAACCTTGTTGCGCCTGTATAGGGCCTTGGTAAGATCAAAAATTGATTACGAAAGCCTTGTGTATGGCTCAGCTAGACCCTCGGCGTTAAAGATGCTAGATAGTGTCCACCATGCTGGCACTCGACTGGCTACTGGCGCTTTTGTACCAGTCCAGTCGTCCGCATTTGTGCTGACGCCGGTGAGCCCTCTATTCTTTACCGGCGGTCCTATCTTCTGTCATCTTATGTGTCAAAACTACATTTCATGCCAGAGCATGTTGCCTACCGTCTTGTGTTTCATCCTTCTAACCGTGTCTTGTATGAAACCAAATGGCGTAGTACAAGGCCGGTTGAGATCCGGATGCTATCCGTTTTCGACACGTGTGGGATAATCCTGCCAAAGGTTATCCCCACATTCCCAGGTTGAGTTTCTCCCTGGAACATACGCCTACCTCAATGCCACTTTGACCTTGCCAAGTTCCCTAAAGCGACCACCCCATACTTTGTTTACGAGAGGACCTTTAACGAGCTCCTCGCAACCCGCTTTCGGGGTTTTAAGCGCATTTACACGGATGGCTCAAAATGTGGGGCCTGCGTGGGATCCGCCTTTGTTGTGGAAAGATCTAATTTTAAATTTGCTTTACCTGGTCAATCCACCGGTTTACGGCTGAACTATATGCCATTTTTAAATCGTTATGTTTTGTTTATCGTGTCACCGTTTTGTTCTTTTCTGTACGGATTCCATGAGCGCTTTGTTGGCATTGTCCACTTTCTACTCCTGGAATCCCCTCGTGCAGATGATACATGAACAAAGTTTAAAAATTGATTCATTAAGCACCCGGCTTGCCTTTTGCTGGATTCCTGGCCACGCTGGTCTTTCAGGAAATGAACTGGCGGACCAGGCGGCCAAGGAGGCAGCACGCCTGCCTCCTGAGGAGAGTCTGGATGTCATGTTTTTAGATCTAAAGGGCTATGTTCGGCGTGGGGTCTTACACACCAGGCAAGAGCAGTTGGTTTCGACCCCTCCTCAGAACAAGCTGCGGTCCATCAGGGACGGTGTGTCGCGGTGGCCCTCTTCTATACGAAAGTCTAGAAGAGAGGAGGTCATCGTGACTGACTACGCGTCGGACACACATCATTGACCCATGGGTTTTTATTGAGATGCGACCCACCCCCAGTGTGTGAGTTTTGTGATGCTCCTCTGAGTGTGTATCACATTTTGGTGGAGTGTCGTAAATATGCCCCTATCCGCCTGGCTCTTGATTTTAAAGGTGACCTACGTTTTTTATTACGTGATAGCGCGGATGGAGTTATTTGTTTACTCCGTTTTATACGCCAGGCGGATCTTTTTAATGCCATTTGAGTCACTTTTATTAAGTGACTCATTTGGACTTTATCTCATATTGAAATTTTTTTAACATTTTTTAACATGTTTGTTTTGTCTTTTTAACGTATTATTATTTTAACATGTTGTGTCATTTTAACGTGTTATATTTTAATATGTCTGTTTTGTCTTTTTATTGGAGTGATAAACCTGTTTTTTATATCAGTTTTCTGTCTCACTTAATTTATACTAAGAGCCCATTTGATCACTTCTATGGAGTGTCTCAGATGGGTATTTTATCGCTTTTTTATCTATTATTTTATATTTATATCATTTATTAATTTGTATATTATGTATTTACCTGTATATTATGCAGGTGAATTATTATGTGTCTCCTCTTTGGGGATTTTATTATGTTTTTAATATCGTTCAAGGCCCTAATGACCTTAATGTGTCGATGGGCCTTTAAACCATAATAATAATAATAATAATAAATATTAATTACGCTAATAGTTTTGGGTATTAGGTTGGTTACATTTAGCCATAGTGTGCCAGCATTTGTGGTAATAAAACCACCTTGAAAACACCTACACCGATAATAGAACCTCGATCTCCCCTTTATCGGTGTTTTAGTCTACCATCTTAGTAGTGCGTTATACCATACTTCCACCGAAGCGAGTCAAAACCTTTAATTAGCTACCAATGCTGTTAAAATTTTGTGCATGATTTCGAGATTTTAATAGTTACAAAATAATATTTTCAGTAAGTAAGTGTGTTAAAAAATGGGTGAAGGCAGGGTAGTTATCCTACCTACATAAGCCACAAAGTTTCATTTACTCTGCCAATTTATCTTGTTGATTCCTCCAGTAAGATCTTACAGACGATAGCAAAAAATGTTAGTCTCCTTCTATTGAACCCCCTTACTCAGCTCATTCCAAGAAACATCGTTTGTTTTCCAATACAATAATGAATGTAGGGAAATAAATAAATTAAATGTTGAAAGAGCTAATTTTACACTAGGAAGTCTCACGAGGGTCATCTTGATGGTGAATATTATAATATGTATATGTGTGTGTCATCTTTCAGGTGGTCTAACAAATGTATGTGTAGTCCAGGCCCTCCTAATTCCTGGCCCTTTTAAATGAGTCACTGCTTAACACTAATATTAATGAATTCTTGTGAACTTTGATTCTTGTCAGTTGTCCTCAATTAGTGTTTACACATAGCCTAAACGGCAGTAAAGTGTGTACCAGTAAAAATATTAACTTTTACGACCAGATTTAGATAATTATTTTTATCCTTTGGAAGTTTCTTTGTATTTCCTTACTTCTTACAACCCACGCTGATTTCACATACTTGCTATACAAAATAATATATTATAATATTATTTAAACACTTTTAGCACCTGAACATTTACAAAATCCATTGAATTTTGTCTTTTGGCTGTACCTTTGTGAATGCTAGAATCTCCACAACAGTTACTTATCAACTAACCCATAAACTTCCACACGTCGGATCACCCTGATACTAGTAGTGCTCTTCTCGCTCCAACTCAACCAGCTAGGCGATGTCATGCATCACTCTGGTGCCAATGCATAGAACTGCCAAACACGCGGTTGTGGTTTTTGGTGAAATTACCACTTATGTAATCAAATATAGCAGTCTTAGTAAAAATCAGTGTTGGGGGTATGAAATATGATGTCATCAATATGGCCACCATGTCATATTTACATCGAGGCATTTTATCGTCTGTAACTTCTTACTGGTTTATCGTAGAGAGTTTTTAAAATAATTTAATGACAAAAAAAGGTTACTCTGTTAAAGTCTTATATAACTTGTAATTTGTTACCATTTTTTAATGTTGAACTTCAAAAATTGGTATTTTTACCATTAAATACGTACCACTCGATGCCACTAAAAACAAGAAAATCAAAACAACAAATGGATAATTATAATGATTTTTTTATTGAATCACTAGAGCTTAGACTATTGTAAAGCATTATAATCAATGTTTTTCTAAAATATTACAGAGGAAGCTTAATATGATTAGCATAGAGTCAGAAAGAGGACAAGCTGATTTTGAAAAACTCAAAGGTATGGGCGCTGTGGATCTAAAAGTGTTGAAAAGCTGACAACCATAAACATTGCTAAAAACTGTGCTAGCATTTCAGCCCAAAAACCTACCAATTGTCAAACAAAGCTAGAGGTCATGAAGAGCACACAATATCTCTTCGGGAGACCGCTGTACCTTGAAGCAGTTCATAAATAGGACGTTGAAATAGTGATTGAACTTACACTCACACGAGTACCCCTGTCTTTGGGTCAAATTGGAGGATCGATGAATAAAACGGATAAGGTCAGACTGATGTACAAATTAAAGGAGTATGAAACGTCAAGTAAAGAGATCCTCTGAAAGCTTATGCTGCCATATATGATGCAACGTTTATGATACATTGCTTGACGTTTCCCAAAGCTTATGCAGGTGTTGCATAAAAACTACTGGAAAACATTTGCAGCACATCCAACAAAGAAGTTCACCTGGTTTGCGTTATTTATAAGACTCCAAGCATAAAAGATATTGAGAATGAGCATCGTTGAGGAACATCATTCTCGGGTGACATAAACTTGATGGGACCAGAACATAAATCTCCAAACAAACCTCAAGCGTCCTTGAGGAAAAGTTCATTTAAGTAAGTCCTGCCTCTTTGCTTTCATTTGCAATGAACGGGAAAAGGATAAATATGTATGTCCTCTGGGTGAAAGATTACTATATGTTGGTATTGAAGACACATGCTATCAATATAGTCCACTAAACAATGTCATGATCTGCAGACAAACTCCCGAACCAAAGTTTCATCATCAAGAAGCAAACACTCAGATAGTTTGTCATATTCAGTGCATAGCACAACACACCTCAGATAGGAATGTTGTTGTTCGAACCAATGACACGGACATTCTTATTTTGCTCCTGTATCATCAAAGGCACTTTCAGAACTGTAGCGTGTGAATGGATATTGAACTGGCCTCAAATAACACAAGACGGTTTATATACATTACAAATGTTGCAGAAAAACTTGATGATGGTTTGGCTACTGCTTTACCTGGCCTCCACCGATTTACTGAATCAGACTTTACAATGGCTTTCGCAAGACAAGAAAAGGTTAAACATTTAGGGATAATGTCTAATAATGCAGCATATTAAACTTTTTAGCCAATTTAGGAAATATAGTGTATATTGAAAATGACTTATTCACTGGCGCCGAGCAATATGTTTGTTCCCTGTATGGACAATCTTTGTGCATGTCAGTAACACAACAAGATACAGTCTATTCAAAATAAAATGTGCTCCCAAACAAGAACGACTCTTAAAGAAGAAACAAAGCATTGGTCCTAATCTCCGTCCTCCTTCAAGGGCTGGTATTCATGAAAAGTTAAAAAGACGCAATGCTGTTGCACGGCTATGGAAGAAAACTAATCAGCAAAACTCACACCAAGGTATTAACCCCTTAAAACACGGATGGTGTTTATGTAATGGAAATTACAGGATTCAGTGGTTTGAAAGACATACGTACCCTTAATAGCATGAAATGGAAACTAATGACGACAAAGAAAATTAAGAAGAGGACGCATACAGTGCTGACAGCAATGATTGAGAGGAGACAACCAAAAAGGTGCTTTCAGACCTTATGCAAATCATTTTAAACTTCCTGTATAAAATATTAGATACACATTTATTATATCACTATTTATAATAGTCTCAAATGATTCAATAAATAAATTGATTATATTCATTTGTTGTTGTGATGTGCTTGTTTTTTTAGTGGGATCTAGAGGCATGCATGTAATGTTAAGAATACCCATTTTTGAAGTTTGGCTTAGAAAAAGCGGCAAAAGCTTACATGTCACATAAAACTTTGACACAGAAATCTTTTGCTGTCGTTAAATTATTACAACTAGCCACCTTCCCCGTAAAAAAATATTGTAAAGAATCCTGTAAAACAAAGCTTCAAATCATCCATCATGTCAATATAAAAACTATTTTTTTTACTATTTTTTTTAAATACAGTCCTACCATCACTGTATAGCCCCCTCCCGCTTTTTATCCTCCCTCCTATTTTTATCTCATTCCTCTATAATTTTGTTTGCTCTAGGCGCGAAAGGAATTGTGTATACACCAATCAAACAAATTGTTAAAATCAAATTAATTTTTCAGGTTCCTCCACTTTCATTTACTCCCCTCGTTTCCCCAAATTTTATTTTAAGCTGTTTTTTTTCGTTCCTCGTCACTACATCTATTTCTCTTTCCTCACCCCTACCCCCTTCCCCCCTTCACCAACCCCACTTTCCCTTCAACTACTTTTTTTTCCAACGCCCCCCTGCGGGACGGGGTTTAGAATAGTCCCGCAGTAACCCCTGCTTGTCGTAAGAAGCGACTAAAAGGGAGGCTTCTGTGCAGGACGTACCTCGTGTGGGACAAACCTATCCTATATCTTTCCTTTCACATCATTTTCTTCTGCCTTCACTTTCCACCTTTTTTTTCACTCTTCCCTCTTCGCTTTATCTATCCTTACCTTTTTCTTCCTTTCCCCCACCGTTCATCCTGCACAGAGGCCTTTGGCCTTTCCGTTGACGACCTTGGCAACTAACCCGGCTCTTCTCTGTTTATTATTGGATACCACTGCCTTGAGCTCCCGAATGAAAGTGCGCCGGTTGTAATATCTTGGTAGAAGGGCCTTAGGGATGACAACCGGGTACCCTACCTTGAGAAAAGACCGGTTGCGTTCATGAGGGTCCCGGACGTAAAATTAGCACTTTCCTGCATACACTTGCTGCGGTGACCTCTCTTCCGGCGATGCTCCATATGGAGGTTGTCATGTCTAGCGTCGTATGGAGCCTCTCGTCGGAAGAGTTAACAGGGCCCTATGTGGTAGAACCAACTGGAATCAACCTGGGTCTACGATCCGAGTACTTTTGCAGGTTGTCCTCCCACTCATGAATGAGTTAATTGTCACAGCTGACACCTTACTGTCCGCTGGCACCGTACTGCCAAGTTCCGCTGGCATCTCACTGCCCGGCCCCTCACAGGGCCGTATTAATGATAAGAGGCGGAAACGGGTAAGGCCGTCCAGCCCTGTCTTGATAAAAAGCCAGGAAGTGGTGAGGCCCCAGCCCCGCTTCCTGGTGATGTCTCGAGTTGAAGAAAGTCTAGATCTGAAACGTGTCAGCCCATTTATCCTCGAAAGAGTGATAAATGGAACAGCAAAATCTGACGTTTTAATAAGGAAACTGCGTGATGGCACCATTATGATTCAGACTATGACCGACACACAATCCTCAAATATTATGGCGATCTCCGAAATACCGTTGAGTAATACGGCAAATATACAGGTGAAGGTGGAGCCCCACAGGTTCCTCAATGTTTGCAAGGGAGTGGTCACTTGTTATGACCTCGACTGCGTAAGCATTGAGGAGATCTGTGAGGAGCTTTCCCCCCAGCATGTCACCGAAGTGTACCGTATTGTCACAAAAAAGAATGGACAAGAAAAGAAGACGGATACGTATATCCTAACATTTGCGACTCCTACCCTTCCGAAGGAGGTCCGAGCAGGCTTCCACGTGCTCAGGGTCCGGCCGTATGTCCCTAACCCTCGGCGCTGTTTTCAGTGCCAGGAATTTGGGCATACGAAGCTGCAATGCCGTGGTAAGCCAAACCTGTGCGGATTGTGGACAGGAGGCTCATGAAACACCATGCGAGTCTCCTAAATACTGCGTCAACTGCAAGGGTCCGCATTCCGCCTGGTCACGGGCCTGTCCTAAATGGAAGGTAGAGAAGAAAGTCCTGGAGATACAATCTGAGAAGAAGATCTCATATGCCCAGGCACGCAAGGAATACGTATCAAGTCAAGCTCCGGTATTTCAAACTTCATATAGCCGGATTGTCAGTCAAAATATAAACTGTCCCAACTGCCATTGCGTAGTTAATCTTGCTAAGGAGCCAAAGTGACCAGTGCCATTGGTCTCTTCTCGAGACACTTATGTTGATCCCGCGCCAACTTCTGTGGCGCCTAAATTTTTAAAGGAGGCCAAACCGCCACAATGGTCGTCTCCCCCACTTATACCACCGAGGAGACCTCCTCGAGGAACCCCCCCGAGCCCACCACGGGAAATCCCCTCGAGCCCACCTCGGGGTACTAAATCAAGGGCGGCCGTTGTTGAGCCTCTCACACCCACCTCTGTGCTTCCGGAGGTGGGGACGAGTTGCGGAACAGGTGAGGCCGCTAAGGCGAGTCCCACTGGTGCCTTGAAGAAGGACCAGCGAGTGACCGCCGAAATAAATATTAAAAAAGCGTCGAAGGCCTTAACAAAGCCTTCGCGCAAGGATCCGACTTCCCAGTCTCTCCAAAATAAAACGAAGCCTCTCCTTAAGCGGGAGGTCCAGGAGAGACTGGGAAAGGCAAGAGGACCTAAAAAGGCCCTCAACCAATTTTTATTATTAAAGGATAGTGACATGGATTGCGAGGATAACTAAATATTATATTAATTAAGTATGACGCTACTACAATGGAATTGAAGGGGTTTCTATGCTCGTATAGAGGAAATTAAACAACAAATTTCTTCCCTGCATCCTTACATCTTGTGTTTGCAGGAGACCCACTTCCGCCCAAATGACAACCCGATGCTTCGTGGGTACGATGTGTATCGTACCGACAAGCCTTTCTTTGATCGGGCTAGCGGAGGTGTGGCTATATTCGTACGAAGCACTATATATCATAAGAATATTAATATTGTTTCTGATCTCCAAGAGATTGCTGTCAGAGTCTCCCTCCCTTTGGAAGTAAAGATATGCTGCATTTACCTCCCACCGGGTGAGCGTGTTCCTAAGAGGACTCTAGAGGCCCTCTTTATACAACTTCCCGCCCCCTATATCATCTTGGGAGATTTTAACGCGCATAACCTGGTGTGGGGGTCTAATTTTACAGACGCCCGTGGGAGGATGGTAGAGGATATTCTTGTCTCGGGAAACCTGGTGTTAATGAACACCGGGACCCAGACACACTTCTCTACCTTTAATGGTGTATCCTCTGCCATCGACCTAACCTTATGTAGTCGCTGCTCACTTCCTTTGGGAGGTCCACTCGGACCTATGTGGCAGTGATCATTATCCAATTCTGCTTACACCCCTTAAAATCCTCCCAGTACGGCGCGAATACCCCAATGGGTGCTAAAACGTGCTGACTGGGATAGATTCCGCGAGCTCGCCGTATTTAGTGAATCCCGACATCCTGACGTCGATGGTAAGGCTGGGCATTTTACTTCGACGGTCATCGCGGCGGCGAGGGCTACCATCCCTAAATCCTCGCCAAATCCGCGCCACCATCCTGTTCCCTGGTGGAACGAGGAGTGTCGCCTGGCTATTTATGACCGTCGAAGGGCCCTACGTCTATTCCATCGACGCCCCACTAAAGAGAATCTGGAGTCATTCCGAATTCTACGCGCTCGAGCTCGCCGTGTTTATTCGAGAAAGCAGAAGAGAGTCTTGGAGACAGTTTATTTCAACCCTTACAATTACCACTCCCACAATTAAAGTTTGGGACAATATTCGTAAATTAAGTAGTAGTGTCTAACGGTTCGCTTGTCTCCTCCCCTGTGGAGGTCGTCAATATATTGGGCTCGATGTTCGCCTCTATTTCTAGCACTGTGAGCTACTCTAACGAGTTCGCGGTGCATAAGCGGAGCATCGAGCGCCTTACTATTGATTTTGGCCAAACTCGGGGGGAGGATTATAACTCCCCCTTTACTAAAGAGGAACTTACTTATGCCCTGTCACAGGCGGGCAATACAACTTCTGGCCCGGATGATATCCATTATGAAATGTTGCGCCAACTGTCCCCTGCTGGACGGGCGTTCCTCTTAGACCTCTACAATTGTGTTTGGGAATCTCGTCAATTCCCAACACTGTGGAGGCAAGCAACCGTTATCCCAATATATAAAAGTGGCAAGGAAAAATTAGACCCAACTAGTTATAGACCGATAGCCTTAACTAGCTGTGTATGCAAAATATTAGAAAAAATGATAAATAAACGACTTATATGGTGTTTAGAATCCCGCAATCTGCTATCCAATATTCAATGTGGTTTTCGCCGTAACCGATCCACGGTTGATCATCTCGTCCGTCTTGAGACTGCTGTTCGTGACGCCTTTCTCCATAAACAGCATCTTTTGGCTGTTTTCTTTGATTTGGAGAAGGCGTACGATACTACATGGCGTTACGGCATCTTAAAAAACCTTTTTAATTGGGGTTCCGGGGGACCCTCCCTATTTTTTTAGCTAATTTTATGTCAGATAGACACTTCCGGGTAAGTTTAAACAACACCTTATCCGATGATTTTATTCAAGAAAATGGGGTGCACCAGGGCAGTCCTTTGAGCTGCACGTTGTTCGTTATTGCGATAAATAGCATTGTAGACAACGTGCGCTTACCTGTTCGTTCATGCCTTTTTGTGGATGACTACGCAATTTATTGCAGTTCATCAAGTCTCCACAGGGCTGAACGACAGATACAACTCGCTGTAAACAATCTATGGTTGTGAGCATCTCGTAATGGTTTTTGTTTCTCTGCGGCCAAGACGACTGTCGTCCACTTCCATAGATTACGCGGAATACAGCCAGCCCCCAATATTTTAATGAACAACGTTGTTTTACCTGTCTCCGAGACCGTAAGGTTCCTGGGACTTTTATTCGATTTTAAACTAACTTGGTTCCCCCACATCAGAGAACTGAAAGCGAGGTGTGTTAAAGCTATGAATTTACTTAAAGTTGAGAGTGGTCGCTCTTGGGGTGCTGATAGGGAAACCTTGATGCGCCTCTATAGAGCCTTGGTGAGATCAAAACTTGATTACGGCAGTTTTGTATATGGTTCCGCTAGACCCTCGGCGTTAAAGATGCTCGATAGCGTCCACCATGCTGGCATTGACTGGCTACTGGTGCTTTTCGTACCAGTCCACTCGTCAGCATCTGTGCCGACGCCGGTGAGCCCCCTCTTTCTTATCGGCGGTCTTATCTCCTGGCATCTTACGTGTCGAAACTTCATTGCACGCCAAATAATGTTGCTTACCTCCTGTGTTTCATCCCCCTAACCGTGTCTTGTATGAAACTAAATGTCGTAGTACAAGGCCGGTTGGGATCCGGATGCTATCGGTTTTCGACACGTGTGGGATTGTCCTGCCAAAGGCTATCCCCACATCACCAGGTCGAGTTTCTCCCTGGAAGATACGCCCTCCGAAATGCCATTTTGATCTTGCCAAGTTCCCTAAAGCGACCACCCCAAACTTTGTATATGGGAGGACCTTTAATGAGCTTCTCTCCACTCGCTTTCACGGATTTGAGCGCATCTACTTTGATGGCTCTAAATCTGGAGCCTCCGTGGGATGTGCTTTTGTTGTGGTAGGATCCAATTTTAAATTTGGTTTACCTAAAGAAACCAGTGTTTTTACGGCTGAATTATATGCCATTTTTAAATCTTTGTGTTTTGTATACCGAAGTAGTCACCGTTCTGTCCTCATCTGCACGGATTCCATGAGTGCTCTGTTGGCATTGTCCACTCTCTACTCCTGGAATCCCCTCGTGCAGATGATACATGAGCAAATTTTAAAAATTGATTCATTAAGCACCCGGCTCGCCTTTTGCTGGATTCCTGGTCACGCTGGTCTTCCAGGAAATGAACTGGCGGACCAGGCAGCCAAGGAGGCAGCACGCCTGCCTCCGGAGGCGAGTCTGGGTGTCATGTTTTTAGATCTAAAGGGTTATGTTCGGCGTGGAGTCTTACGCACCTGGCACGAGCAGTGGGTCTCGACCCCTGCTCAGAACAAGCTGCGGTCCATCAGGGACGGTGTGTCGCGATGGTCTTCTTCTATACGAAAGTCTAGAAGAGAGGAGGTCATCGTGACGAGACTCCGCGTCGGGCATACATTTCTAACCCAGGGATTTTTGCTCAGAGGGGATCCACCTCCAGTGTGTGAATTTTGCGATGATCCCTTAGTGTGCACCACATTTTGGTGGAGTGTCGCAGATATGCCCCTATTCGCCTGGCCCTTGATTTTAAAGGTGACCTTCGTTTTTTATTACGCGACAGCGCTGAAGGAGTTATTTGCTTACTCCATTTTATACGCCAGGCGAATCTTTTTAATGTCATTTGAGTCACTTTTATAAAGTGGCTCATCTGGATTTTATCTCATATTGAGACCCTTTTTAACATTTTAGTATACTTTAATGTGTTTGCTTGTCGTTTTTTCCATTTTAACAAACTTTAATAAAATAATTCTTTTAACATGTTAGTTTTGTCTTTTTAACTAATATATTGTTTTAATATGTTTGTTTTGTTTTTTCTTAGAGTGATACACCTGTGGTTTTTTTTTAGCAGGTGTTTCACTCAATTGTACTTTGAGGCCATTTGAGCACTCCTATGAAGTGTCTCAGGTGGTGAATGATTATATCTCTCCCCTATGGGGATTTTATTATGTTTTAAATATATTTCAAGGCCCTAATGACCTAGATGTGTCGATGGGCCTCCAAACCACAATAATAATAATTTTTCCCTACGACTATATAATATACTATCAACATTTTAATGAGGGATAAATTAAATTTTCAAAATAAAATATAGCCTATGTTACTCGCTGATAATGTAGCTTTATAGTGGTGAAAGAATTTTTAAAATAGGTCCAGTAGTTTTTGAGTTTATCCATTACAAACAAAAAAACAAAAAATCAAATTTTTCCTCTTTATATTAATAGTATAAATAAAACACAAATAACTCTCTGCTATTAATTAATAAGAAGTTAGAGCCGATGTAATGCCTCGGTGTAAATATGACATGATGGCCATATTGATGGCGTCATATTCCTTACCCCCACCACTGATTTTTACTAAGACTCACATATTTTGATACATAAGTGGTAGACTCTCCAAAAATCACAACTCCACTTTTGGCAATCAAGGGTGAATAAAACCTTGATTATCTCTTGGACTAAAAGTATTTTCTGACTTTATTGAGTCATTTCGAGCGTTGTGTGTTAGACAACGAATACACTGATGTAGATTCAGATAGATCCCAAAAACAAGAAAAACTTATTTGTGAATAGGGTATAGTACAGCATTGTGCATTGTATAAAGTTCAAGAACAGCTTAATATTGTAGCTATTTGCAGCTATTTTAAGTTTGATGAGTCAAATCATCCTCACATAAATTGATTAAAGAGGTTATATCTATAGTTGGGCCAGATGAAATCGATCATATGTGCAGAAATTAATGTAAAATCTGCTTTATGACATAGTGTTAACACAAATCCAAGGGGCAATTTAGTTAATGGTTTCATCTTTTCAAATGAACTATTGGTGCTAATAAAGATGTCAATTTGATAACCTACAAAAATACCTTAGGTCATAAGTCAAATATAGATATCATCATAACTACCAAAGAATTGACTGAGAGCATTACGGCCTGGCAGATTATTGATGATATTGTCACCCCGGATCATAATTGGAAATAACTCAAACTTGAATGGGGTGTTAGGTATCGTTGATACATCCTATGTAAATTTCAAGTTTCTCTGGGTTATAAAATGGTGAACCTAATGGAAATGAAAAACATAGTGAAATTAAGTAAGTAAACAACTTCTAAATGTAATAAAAGAATTCAATGTGGAAAAAAATTTGAAATTTGGAGTTTAATATAAAGTCCAAAGATCAACTATCGGCGCCATCATCAGGACTAAAGAAAAGAGGTTAAATCCACAATAAGTTAAGGTGCAAATCCAGTGTGAGATAATCAGACAAACTATTAATGCATAGAAAAATATTAAATTAGGAAAACAAATATAGATAATGAAATAGCATATTTACCAGTTAACCACTCATAATATGAGTTCTTTCAGCTGCTGATAGAACAGAACTGCATGAAATGTAATAAACAGTCGTGTATATATAAACTGAGGTTATAATATTCTAGAAGGAAATTGAGAATTCAAGGCTAGTGAAATTAATCTAAAGGTGATGTGAGATCAAGAACGTCTAAGCGTTGAAACTAATAATAGATAGATATGTTTAATAATTAATATATGTAAAGAGTAAATTGTGAAATGAAAAGAGAAAGAAAATTATAAAATAAGGGACACTGGCCCGAACAGGTCATTTACTACTATGGAAAGATGGGCATGGAGCACATAGGATATTGTTTCATTTTAGTGTGTTGGGGAATATTCCTGAGAGTATTGATGAGTATTTGATTTTCAAAATTAGTTTGTTCGTTTAGAACATTTTTGTTATTGAGTAGAGCGGTTTGAATGAATGAATTTTCAGCAGTATTCATGGTTGTGCCTTTAGGAGATTTATACATTAACTTCATACATTTTTACATAGGGGTGGGTTGATGACCAGATAATTTGAGGTGTTCAGAAAATTTGGATTTATTTCTGTCGTATTTAAAGTCACTTAAGTTTTCATAAAACCTGGTTAAAATTCGATGTCCTGACTTACCAATATACACACTATTACATTCGCAGGTAAGTTGGTACATAACACTTTGTTGATATTGATTGGTTTTATTGAGATTGGAATTATTGATATATTTTTTAATATTGTTTTTAGTGCTGAAAGCAATATTTTGAGTTTGTGTTTTTTGAAGATGTTGATGATGCTGTTGATTTTGTTCCCAGTGTAATTAATTTAATTTATAAACTTCTATTATTCTAACCTATATCTAATCTTTCTTTTTCTGCCTTAACTTCACACTTGACTTAAACTCTTAAGTTTATATTATATTATTTTAATATGTTTTTATATATATATATATGAATTATATTATTTTAATATTTTCTTAACTCTTTCATATTATGATGGAAATATAGTGAAGTTCCTTAATTGTCAATCCATTCTATTTTGTTACTCAATCCAGAGTTTTTTTATATCTTATATACTAGTTGATCTTTGGACTTTATATAAACTCCAAATTTCAAAATCTTTTCCACATTGAATTCTATTACTACATTCTAATGTAAATGGAAGGTACGTTGGAAGAGAGAGCCCATAAGTTAAATAACTCGATCTGATGCAGAGAAGAGAATGTGTGTTGGACACATTTAAGATTTTAAAAGCATTTTTAATTACACGTACAAGGTTTAGAAATAGACGAGCGAAAGAAGGATAAGATCCATAATGTTATGATACATCTGATGGAGAATCGGGGGTCTAGAAGAATTGAAATAATGAATGTGAGATAAAGTGTGGATGATATTGACTTAAAATGGCAAAGATATGATAAGAAAGAAGAAATTTAAGATCTTAAATGAGGGTGAAGAAAATTAGAAGATAAAGAGGATGAAAACGTAGGGTTAGAAGCTCCTCACTCATGATGATGACAAGCAGGACTAGCAGCCAAGCATTAGGCTTGATGCGCTAGGGGTGTGGAGGAGGGCCTGCGGTCTCTGGGCCTAAGTCATTCATGAGAGCTATGTGCAAGAAGAACGAACTATCACTCTTCATTGCGCCGACAGTGGAGAGTTGCGTTGGCAGTGGGCTGTGAATGGATAGCCCTCTGGTTTTAGCCATTTTAGTGCCACCCCTATTCTAGAATTCGCACGCAAAGAGTGCCAGAGGCCTGTTAGGTTTTGTGTGCGAAGAATGCCACAGCTATTTCCTTATTTTTATAAGGGTTTACGAGAAAATTCGCCAACATTTTATTTATGAAGTTATTATTTTGATATTTTTTAATCATTTTAATCCATATATATTGTTCCTTAATGATAATAAAATAATACAACATAATTAAAATGACTTGATTCCTAAATTTTAAATTTGATTTTAAATTTTAATAACATGTTTAAAAATATAGCTATATATTTAACTATTATTTTGTTATAGTGCATTTAGTTTTATACAAAAAGTTAAAGTTTTGAATATATATATAATTATAAATATGAATTATATATATATAATTATAAATATGAATTAAGGAATTTTTATTTGATATCCTACATTAGATATTTTTTGGTCCTCGCATATACATGAGGCTCCTCGCTCATAAACTATAAGTGACGAGCGGGGAAATGGCTTGGAATGAAAGTAAAGAAGGGAGAAATCATCCATGGATTCAACCAATGGCCTTCTAGGGAACCAGGCAAGACTGGCACTAAGCCAGAAAACAGTGTATTGTTTGTGAATGTACGCCAGAAGGGCAGGTACCCCTTCAAGTGTCACTATTGTGGAATTCAGGGGCGCACGAGACATGAGTGCTGGAAGTCAGGTGGAGGGATGTACGGAAGAGGACACAAATCTATCAAGAAACGCAAACCTTTCTCAAGATGAAGTTGAGAAGAAACAAATGCCTGCATATAGTTTTCTAGTGTCTGTGAATGAGTGTAGTGTGACACAATGTGATCAAGGTAAAAGTGATAGGTGGGTTCTCGACTCGGGAGCCACTGATCATCTTGCAATGAAGGATACTCCTGTAGTTAATCGGAGGAAGCTAGATAAACCAATGGTGATAGGAGTTGCGAAATCGAAAGTGATGTGTATGCACAAATCCAATTGAATGGTGAGCTCAGAAAAAAACTTTCTATTAAGGATGTGTTACTGGTAGAAAACTAAAAGTATAACTTAATATCATTAAGAAACAAATAACTAAATCTATTATTTATGCCTTTAGTGAGGATAACTCCATCAAGATATCATATTCTGAAATTGAAAAATGACACCTGGAAACGGGAATCGAACCCGGGATCTTTGGCTTAGTACACCCAGCATGGGTGTGGAGGTGTCCTTTAACTTATGGACCAAATTTGGCATCGTACCATTGTTGGTATCTTCCACTGAACGCTTACAGTCACACTTGTTGGTTGGTAACTACACGGTATGTACCAACTTGTAGTCAATAACTGTTACTGTGGCAGTCACAACAGCCCTTCTGGTCCCGCCAGTCTCTCAGGAAATGAATTGGTGGAACAGGCAGCAAAGGAGGCGGTTCATTTACCTCCTGAGAGTTTGTGTGTCATGTTTTTAGGCTTACAGGGCTATGTTCGACTTAGGCACCTGTCACGAGCAGTAGGTTTTAACCCCTGTCCTAAACAAGCTGCGGTCCATCAAGGGTGGTGTGTCACAAAGTTTAGACGAGAGAATGTCATTGTAACAAAATTGTATGGTAAGCAAGAATGAATCTAAGCACGGCCAAAGTACCTGTCAAGCACAAGTAGAGTCAAAGAAAAGTCCAAGTTTATCACAAGCCTTGCTTGAATGTCTGGTTAGCAGTCACGTGGTACAATCTTACCAGAGGTACATTCTGGAGGAAATAAAACTCTCTACATTCAATGCCCTCTATAGTGACGATTTTGATCATCATGTTAACCAAATTGATTATCAATTAACAAAGATTTGTTAAAATGCCAGGAAAGGTGCAAAATGTGGTCTTCATCTTGAAAGAGAAAATCTATTTATTGAAACAGATTAAGAATCACATGATTATAAAAACAACAACATAACAACTAAAGTTGAGCTATGGCAGCGAAGAAACAGCGTGGGAAGAAATAATCAGGAATTTTAACTCTACCAATAATTTACAAAAGGTGAGGGTGATTTGACTGGTATATAATTTCATAGGCCTTTCATTTGGATATGTAATGTAATGATGTAAATTAATTGAGTTGTTGGCCTGTAGAAATCTAGGCCCATGATATTTTCCCCGAAGACAAAGCAATATCAAAAAACGTGTTGCATCGATAGTCCATGTACGCTGCACCATATTAAGGACATATCAAAGTATGAGCCAAGCACAGCCGAAGCCTGCTTGAGACCAGACTTCTGCGTGAATTTTCTGCAACTAGCTTTATTACATCATTTCTTGAAATTGAGCCGCTTGATCGTCCTAGCTAGCAAATTCATGTGTCTTCTACTTTACTTGTACTTCGGATGCGCTTAGCATTAATCTTGCATACAACGCTTCACATCGGGCATAAATTTCAAACCTATGGAGGGGATCCACCTCCAGTGTGTGATCTTTGCGATGCTCCCCTTAGTGTGTATCACATTCTGGTGGAGTGTCACACGTATGCCCCTATTCGCCTGACTCTTAAGTTTGATGGCGACCTTCGTCTTTTGCTATGCAACAGTGTGGATGGAGTTAATTGTTTACTTATATTTATATGCCAGGCTAATCTTTTCAATTTCATTTGAACCTAACTCTTGTAGAGTAGCTCATTTGGTTAATTTCTCTTGTTTAGAGTAATTTTAAATGGGTTTTAATAGTTAACTTTTCAATCTCTGTTGTTTGTCCATATTCAGAGTAGCTGTTTACAGCAGGTGAAATGACTGTTTTTCATTGCCTTTTAAAATTTTACTAAGTTTTTAATTTAAAAAAAAGTGTTTTGATGCTGATGACAATGTGTAAATAATAATAATAATGATAATAATAATGTTTGTAAAATTTATTTAGCTCAAATCTTTTTAACAAACTTGTACATATTTTACCAAAAGAATGCACAAAAATAAGAAACATTTCTGGGAGTGTCATGCTATATATTAATAAATTAAATGAGATTCCATCTGTTTATCAAATTAAATAATCATATACATTAATAATTATGATAAAATAGATTAACATGATTGCAGTTAACTACTTTTAAGAATATTTTAATAAAAATAATATTTATTAAATGTAGTTTTTAATTACTTTTTTTAGGTCATCTTTGTGTATTTTTTGAATGCTTCTCTATTTAAAGAAAACTTGAGTAGTTAAGATATTACGTACGATAACTAAAGTATTCCTTTAAAAATGCACAAACATACAGTTTTAACATTGTTAAAGCTTAAAGCACTCAAGCACAACTGACCAAACAATCAATATATAAGGACTTTAGTTCTTCCCAACATAACCAATCAGTAATTATATTTTATTATGTGAATAAGAACCTACTTTGAAGTTATCAATTCCAAAGGAGGGGTAGTTTTTAATAACTATTGATATAATTTACTAATTAAGTATTGTTATTTACAGATTGCTTATTCAAATCTCAAACCACTAGTAAACTTATATTCTGCTATGTTTAAGAAGTAAACACTTCGTGGTTACATTTTTTTTAATAAAATTTAACACTGTAATTTTGTTTTAAAAGTTATATGATTTCAATCCCATTTGATGCAAAAGGCAACAATAAACTTCTACTGGCAGTTGCAACTACATAATATTCAAATTAACAATGAAATACTCACGTAAATAAAATAATTGATATAAGAACTTACACAATTATTATTATTATTATTAATATTATTATTACATGCTTGTATGTATACAAGCTAAAACCACATGAAAAAATTTACTAATATATTTTAAACTATTTTATTACTCAACTAATTCTGAAAAATACTTGAATGTAAAATTTGGATGAAGTATAAATATTAAAAAAAAATTTTTTTTAATAGTGTAGTGATAGTCATATAATAAATGTTTGATTATTTTATTTTAGTTATATTTTATAGTATCCAACAGCAATTTTTTCTTTAATTGGATGCATTTACAAGCTATTTGGAATGGTTCTCAATTTGATTTCCCCCCCCCTAGACTAGATTCCTTGGTTACTTATTGAAAGTGTGATCTTACTCTAACACATTTTTAAAAATTTAAAGCTTTTAGAAGTTAATTACAGTGTTTCTCGCTTGGATTTTGATTTTAAATATTGTATGCATTTGGAAGCTATTTATAGTGGCCCTTACTAGTATTTAAAAAGAAAATCCAATACCTCTAAAAGCCATTTAGAGTGATATTCACCTAGAGTCTTTTTGAAAATTAAATTCCTTTAGAAGCTTTTTGTGGAATGGTCCTTCCCCGGAATGTTTTTGAAAAGTGAACGCTTCTATAATAATTTGAAGTTTGATACAAGGCCATCTTTAAGCTTCATTTTAAAAACTTCGAAAAATTGGAGGGAAGGGAGAGTTAAACCCCCTCCCTACATCGATGAATATCACATTCAAATCCATTACACAATTTCTTAGCAAGATGTTTTCTGATCCAAGACATTTGATGGTATACTTTAGATTTAGAAAGTATGTACTATTAGCAATTTGTACCTTTTATTTATAACAATGGATTTAATAAATTCAATATAGCATATTTTAATTATGATCAACAACCTAACATCCTTTTGAGTAATATTAACAAGTATTTTAAGCTTCTAGGGGCTACAAATAAAAAATTGTAGTGAAGCAGGGAAGCGCCCTTTCACCATTACTATTTGTATGATAATGGAAATGGTCATGAACAAAGAGGCAGGAAAACTTAGAGAGGAAAGAATCAAAGCCATAATGTTTGCTGATGACTTGATGGTATGGAGGAAGTACAGGAACAACTACAAGAATGGAATGAGGAAGTGAAAGAGTGTGGATTGAAATTTAGCATGGCAGAGTGTGAAGTGATGGTAAAGATGAGGAAGAGGATAAGGCTTAATAAAACTATAAAGTAGGATGAAGTAGAGATGAGAATAGTACAGAACATTAATTATCTTGGAAGAAGGATTGAGGCGAAAGGTGGAAGTATAGAGGATCTAATTAGAAGAGGACAACAGGGAGAGTTGTTCTTTAGGTGGTTAAGAAACCTGTTATGGAGAAGAGAAATGTCCTTGAAGTGTAAGGAAGTGTTGTACAGGGCGTGCTTTGTACCCATCGTCACACATGTAGCAGAAACATGGACAGTGAATGTAAGAGAGACCAGGAAAGTGGAGGCCATAGAAATGAAGTTTTTGAGGAGCATGTTAGCTGTCACGATGAAAGACAAGATTAGGAATAAAGTTATCCGAGAAAGATTGGGGTTACAGGGAGTACATGAATTAGTAGAAGAAGCAGGACTGAGATGGTATGGACATGTAATGAGGATAGAAAAAGAGAGTATGCCAAAGAAAATGTTGGAAGTATGTAGGAAAAAGACCGCAAGGTAGACCAAGAAAGAGATGGGAGGAGCAGATAACAGAAATTGTGCAAGTGAGAGGAGAGGGATGGTGGAAATATAGAGGAAGATGAACCCAATTTACTAAACTGGCCCAACCACAGGCTGGAAACAGTTGATAATGATGATTATGGTGATGATGATTAAAGTAGACTATTCTGACAAAAACCCGTGAAAGAAAATATTGAGCTAAGCCGAGTTGGTCTTTTTTTCTGGATACCGTAGTGGATTAGTTTATGTTTTGAAATTTAAAGTTTTGGGGCATAATCACTGATGATAACAAACCTGATGCACAAGTCACAAACAGATTACAAACAGGAGCACACTTTTAGCACCAAGTGCACACATGATCTGTGGGATAACCACATTGTACCACAGCTTCCTTGTCCCCATCACAACCCATACTCTAGAAACATGAACCATCTCAAACTGAAACCTAAGCAGAATACGAGTGCAGAAATGAAGTTCCTGAGAACCACGACAAAGAAGACAAGGCAGAACAACATGTGAAAGTACACGAGAACAAGAATAAAATAACAACTATGTGATAAAGTTGTCAAGTCTCGCCTGAAATGGTTCTGGCACATAAAACGGATGGAACCTGAAGATCAGCTAGTGTGTATAGAGAAGGAAGCGGAAGACACGAGACCCAGAACAAAGCCAAGGACGAGATGGATTGACTAAGTGAGACAAGATGTGAAGAGCAGAGGCGCAGATTCGAGCCAGGTTCAAGATGAACTGTACAGAGGTCAAACGAGATGAGAGAGGGTTGTAAACCACACCAGGCAATTGGAGCTTGATGATGATGATGATGATGATGATGATGATGATGATGATTTAAACAATATTATGGTATCAAAACAGGGTTTGCAAACATAATTTATTTTCACCAAACAGTGAATACATACAAACCTAAAAGAAGCTAGGTGTTTGTAATGTAAAAATCAAACTCACATGAAACGTTCTCACTCATTTATTTCAGAAATTACCTATTAGTTACATAATTTACATTCTAGGATAACAAGCAGATACTCTAGAATCTAGACTTGAGTAATTTTATATTTATTATTTGTGTAATTAACAACATAAACTAAAGGGTGGGGTTGAGAAGAGTAGGCCTATCTGTGCGAATGTGCCTTTATTTCCTGTAAACTAGAGTATAGGGAAATAGTGACAGTCCGCGTGGAATTCACCCCAGTGAACCCAACTGGGATTAAATACCCAACCTGCCCCTAAGAACTGACCAAATGAACTACAAAACCAACACCTTAGACTGCCCGGCCCAAAAAGTCCAGATTTTCTCCTGTCCAAACCTGTTTATAAGTAAATATATTCGAAAATAAGAGTTAAAACAATTTTTTTAAATCAATGTTAGTTAAGCATATTAACTAGTTTTAAGTGCCCATTTTCTTTAAGAATATAGTTTAATTTTTTTACCATCATGAGTTATTGAGTGTGGAAACCGCGTACAGACACAGAATAATGAGACGAAACAATAATAGTTTATATACAGTCAATATTACTTTTTCTAAATTCAAATATATTCTACATTCACTGGTATTATTTTATTATTTAAAATGCTTTGGTACTTTTAAGTACCAGCAGCGGTATTTTTCGGTACCTATATCGACTAAACACGGTAATAAACGATGCTGCAGGATAAAATAAAGAATCAAAATGTGTTCACCTTATGCTGGATAGGCTATTCAAGAGTAGAAGACATATTTGTAATTTAACATAACCTAATTGAATAGAACACTGCAGGCAACTCTAAGTATTCTATGCAACTAACAAATGCTTATTCATATAATAATTTTACTATTGGACACTACTTAGAATTTTATTGCGTATTTTGGCACAGTTTACTATTAGGCGAGTTAATTTCTCAATTAAAATAAACTATTGAAACCTTTAATATATTTTACTATGTAAATATTAATTGTAAAGATAATTTCAACTCTAATTTGTTGAATGCACTTGTACTTTGATAATCTTACATTTATAGATGCAACAATGTCCTCTGAGGGGTCACCCATTCAAATATCAATCGTATGAGAAGCTGCCTGCATTCATTTTGGTAACTCGGAACTCATTGAGAGTTTCACTAGGCTTCCAGGGAAGTGTCTTTTTGGCTGTGTCGGATGTAAGGCATTAGAGGGCGACTCAGAAGAGACACCTGGCGAGAAAGAGTAGACTAGTCCCCAGGAGAAAGGGCATGGTCCCCACATGAGGGGCCCCATTACAGTTGTCGGTGAGGCAGGAGCACACTTCCTGGCGACCACCAAACCCGGATCTTTGATAGCAGCGGCCCTTGTAAGTGGAGTCGTCCCATCCACAGCCGCGGATTGTCCGGTCATCAGGGGGATCTGTGACAAACACCCTCAAGATGTAACCAACTCACTGAGACAATCAAACTCTAAAAATATTCAATAATAATAATAATTATTAGTGACAATTGTCACCACATTGAAACCTTTTTACAGGGCTCAAAATAAATATGTCAGAGAATATTAATGATTTTAACTGATGTTCAATAGTTGTTTTAGATATAAGCTAAAAAATTGTTTTAGACTATACTAAACTATTTCATTTGAATTATAAATAATAATAAAAAGACAAATAGAATGGTGATTGATTGTGTTTTGTAAGACTTGTTTTCCAGTACACCTACTAGTAGGTGTACCTACATACTAAGGGGAGTATTGCTAACCACTTCTCTTAGAATAAGTATTTCGTGTTCTAAGAAACAGGTTGAACACACTTTTGTGAATAGGGCAATAATGAAAATGAACGAGCTTTAGCAGACATTTATATAAGCACGCATACAACATCAACAAGTAATAAATAAACTACTTTTGTTGTACCGCCAAAGGGATATCGTTCCAAAAAAAGGTCAGCAAGTGGTTTCTTGACGGTACGAGTTACCGAAGAATCCCCATTCGTTAGGCCCAATCTATCTCGGCTGAAAAAGACTGTATACACCTCGTCTCAACAGGTGGAAAGTTCTTCCAACCACGTTGTCCAAGTTAATTCCTTCGAAGAGAGTTAATTCCTGTTGTACCAGCAATATTTTTTTAGAACCGTTTTACGGAGATTCCATTGATGAGATTGCCACCGAGATTTGTGATAAAATTTTGCCTGGGGGATGGCAAAAACCAAATTCATTCCACTTTGGTACGTATTGTGATGCTTATGTTGAGTTTAGAGAAGTGAGAAATGTTCAGACACATTCTATGGGACGTATGTCAGAGATCTGTGCTAGCGGTGGGCCAGGTACTTTCAAGACGAGGTTGTTAGTCAAGATTGGTTTTGATAAAGGGAAAGTGAAATTTGATCCCTTAAAACCTGGGCCAAAAGCACTCAGGCACCTTCTCACAGGTGACAACGATATCGCCAAAGATTAGCGGCAACATATATGCCACTACAACTCTTAACTGGTTTTTGCCTCCTTCAATGCCAGTGGCTTGAATGAATCGCTTGGATGAGATAACATAAGAATGTAATGTCAAGCTCACCATTTTACATCAGGGGATGCCAGGTCTTGAGGAGAAAATGTTCCAAAATGCAATCAGTTGTATTTCCTGAAGTGGAGATGGTGAACAAGATCTACCAACAAAAGTATGATCCTTGCCTGATCCAGCTTATAGCTAGGCTGAAAGTCTTTCTAAATTATATCAACCCTTACTATCAGATACGTTACAAGATAAGTGATGTTATGGCAGCCGAGGAGGCAAGCACTCGGCAGAGAAGGGAGCAACCCAGGACCGTAATAGCATCCATCAAAACCAGCTTGGATAGAGAGAGACACGAATATATACAACCTTCCTGTGGCCCAGAATGAGGTTACTGCCATATTTTCCAGATAAGAGCCGCCCATGAGGAAACACCTTAGAGTGTATCTTATTGACCGCCCCGTATAAACCATCAACAATCTTTAGCTCGAGGCTGACCATATAGTATAGCCACTACTCTCCCCACACGGAGAGCTGCCAATCTGTATTGATACGGGATAACGATGTTAAGAGCTGCTCTTGAAAGGTCTGTGCATCATTTATCCTTTTTTTAAATTAATCTTTCACATTAAGAGCAAAATGTTCAAGGAAGACTGTGTTTCTTGGAGATCCGTCCCCTAACCATGATCTTTGTGCAGTGTCTACAGCCCTATTTATGGATGGATAAATAATGACTCTGGAGACCTATATAAAATGGAAGCGTCAGGACTCGTGATCAGGGTTTCCAATATCATTCCGATGGTTTAGGAAAAACTGTTATACCTAATGACGCTGTTACACACGGTTAGACGTCTGACTTATTTGGACCACGGGAAAACTGTGATGGCCAAATCTGTGGTGTCTTCAAATAGTCCTGCCAGCTGCTTCTAGCGACTGTACCTATGAGACGACACTTTTGGAAGCCACCACCTGGCAGATGCGATCTGAGAGACCTTATTCATTGCAAACCGGCTTCTCCGGTATTTAGACATACGACGCCCAGACTGAGGTCGATAAGTCAAAGCACGATACAGAGACGTTGGATGCTGTCCGGTCCCATGATGAAGGTGAGCAACCTAGGACATGAGCCTTTTTCGTCAATGGTCCCGATGGTTCCATGAAGATGCAATTCTACAATTTCCTAATGCATCGGATCAAAGGAATGGGTTGAGTTGCCCTTACGGTCACCTGGAGTGGTATCGCTGCCATTCTTTTAAAAGGTGGAAAGACTTCTCACAGTTTGTTCTATTTTCCGGTCCCACTGGACAGAGACATTATGTTTAACATGGCCGTGGATTTGACCGAGGCTCAAAAGCTGAAATATTGCGATCTTATCGCTTGGGACGAGGCCCCTATAGCACCTTGTGATGCTTTGCATGCAGCGGCTAGATTGCTTAGAGACATAACTGGAAATGACAGAGTTATTTTCTAAGGCAAAGTTCCACTACTGGGGGTGACTTTCGCCAAGTTTTGCCAGTTGTGAGAAGAGGTGAAAAGTTCAAGACCGTTCAGCAGTGTCTCAAGCACTCTCCATTAAGAACCAGATCCTCCAATTCAAACTAAAAGTTAATGTGAGAGCTGACGATGAATAAGAATTCTTCAAAAGTTTACTTCTCAAGTCGGAAAATGCAATGCAGCAGTACTACGGGGACTTCCGGAGGGATACCTTAAGATTTTTTTTACATTGTGTCGTCCCACTTGATGTCGATATTTGTAGGTATATATATATACTTGGTTTATAATTCTTGGTCTTGATACGGTTTCTGTAGAACATTTGTATTAATTTAGTCATATTTCAGATTCTTACTTCGAGAGCCATCCTGTGCCCGAGGAACAAGAAATTCGGTGCCACTAATGAAAAGGGGGTTAACAGTGTTGGTGAAGAAGTCCGGAGTTTCCTGAGTACTGATATACTGGAGCGTCAACAGAAAGCCGAGGTTATGAACGTTCCTATAGAATTCCTTCTTCTTTGAACCTAAAAACAATAGTTTTATGATCTAGCTAACTGCTAAAGGTGGTGGTTGCTCAAAAAGTTT
>JBCFYV010009234.1:0-12993 GCA_039000515.1 Timema cristinae | reverse complement strand
TGGCCACATTTCATACTTGTACGTCTCTCTCATTTAACAAAAAAAACCCTTTTAAACCAGGGGAAAGGTTTCAAAATCTTTTAATGACTTTACTGGTGAGCTGCAAATTTATTAAAATATTGTTTTGGGGACTAAAAAAAGAACGTTACCAAAATGGTCTTACTCCTAACATTTAGAAAATACAATGCCCATTTCCCTTTGTTTAATTAAAAGGTCGCAACAAACTTTAGGTTTTAGGGGACAAAATTCAAGGAAATTGGGTGCACTAAATAAGTTAAATTTTCCATTTGTGAGTGGAGTTTATTTTATTAAACTTGACACTGAACAGTTAGATAAAGAGACACACTGATGTTTGAACTTGCACAACGCGCTACCAAATTAACAAGTTATGATCACTTTTGAAATTTCTTAAAAATCAATAGCAAGCACTGTCATCGCAAATCAAGGTCAAACCCACTGTAACTAGCACAAATTTATTAGACATATAACAACAAACATGAGATTGAAAGGTTTCACTGATGTCACCTGTTGGAGTGACAATACATTTTATGCAAACTTAAATAAAGGTCATGTACTGTGTGTCAAGCTATCTATAGAATTTTTAAGTGTCCATGTTAACGACAAGACACCGATACAACGCCGGGATTGGGTAAAGTCAAATAATTTGTGTTTAATTGCTTAAGGAGTCGCACCAAGAAAGGGATGCTACTCAAGGGTTCAGATGTCTGCACTGCAATCAAAATCATCACACATTGATGAACAAGAGTTAGGTAGTCATGGCACTACTAAAACTTGCGTTCAAGGATCGCTAGTTCAAACCAACGGTTTTGCCAGCTCTCACAAAGATCAAACACATCAAGACATAGGTATATGCAAGGGTTTCTACAACATCAGGCTCATTCACCAGGCCAGAAGGCACTGCTACACGGGTTAAACCCCATCAATCACTTTCTACCATTCTGGTAGCCTTACTACATCCTTTGGGAACCGTTTTTTGCAAGTTAAAGGATGGGCATGGGTGCTTATCAAAGGTTAAAATTTTAAAATTGTGCGCAAAAATAAACTTTTAAATTACTAAAACTGTAATCCCCGGGCGGGTGACTATCACGTCTAAATTTAAAAAAATCCTATTAAAAAGGAATCTCTCAGTCAACGGTGCAAACCTAAAAGGGAGGGTTTTGATATGTGAGTTGAAACTTGTGGTTTTTGGGGCCCATTTAAGTCACCGGGGGGCATCATTCTAAGTAAACTCATATCGTGAATGCCATCAACCATCCATTCTAAAGAATACGTCAGAAGTTATCTCTCAACTTTAATGGATGACCCCATTATTATCATGGTACTCATGGCCGATATGACAATCTTCTAGGTGCAGAGTGTGTATCCCGATGATTTCTGTTTGCTGTTGTTGGAATCACTTTCCTCTAAATGTCTTAAGTAGTATGTTCCATAGCATCTTATGCTGTGGACCATAACTAAGGTTATAAGGTACCTCAACCACTTTAAACTGTCAAGAGATCTCGTAGTTTTTTGTTGCTACTTACCCAAATCACATGACCGTATTTTAGCGAATGCATTATGGATATTATGATTAGAATTATACCTCATTGACTAACCAACGAAGACCTGATGGAAGCTATTATGTGCGAGTGACCACCATGAGACAACATACCCTCGTACAATCAGGTAGATACATTGTACGCTAGCCTTAGCAAAGATTAACAACCAGAGTTTGGAGAGAGTCACGTAAACATGAGCATTCCAGATACATCACTCTCAGCTGGTATTGCGCCGCTGTATCTCGTTACCTCCCCCCAAGAGAGACATGTGAACAGAATGTGAACATTCAATGTGGATAATAAGAACTCGGTTAACATTCATGCCCATTGAACCCTCAATGATCCAGGACAGTAAATACATATATCCCACATCATTGCCTATTACCAGAACCACGTTCAAAACACCAAATCGGAGAGTGGTATTATTAAACTGACTATCGGCAGCAACATCATCGGGTTAAATCACATGGATATATGAAAAATTACAGAGAGTGATTCCATACGGCAAAGGAAAATGAGTAGGAAATGGTTAATGACGTTTCTATTTTCATCCCATTATTGATAACCACTTATATATGAATAATGAGGACAGAATACATGTCATCCCGGATGTAACCGAAATACCCAGTAATACAGGTCTGTGGTGACGCGAAATCCCTTAACAACAGATATTCAAGAATGAAAAAAAAAAGATGAATTAGAATACAGTTAATGAGAGGTTGCATATCATCATCTCCTTACTAATGAGATGCGATCCATGGCGTCTGCATCTCTAATAGAAAAATATGAATATACTCCTCATTGCTGCCCCCAACTTTGTACGTTTTTATATTGATGATAAATTGGACACTGAGGAGCTGATTCAGTTGAGAATCTACTATTAGTTCTAAAAAACGAGATAGAGTGTAATTGCTAACCTATAAGACTTCCAAATCAGAGAAATGAACCTACAACCAACCCTAGATTATTAAAGAGTATACAAAATGAACCGAACGGAATTTCCCCCAAGTGTTGTAGAAGAATGCAATCAAAAATATTAATATATTAGGGATCAGTATGGAACACCCACAATCAATTCATTACTATATTAAGTACATTATACTCTTAGTGTTACATTAATACGAAGAGGCATTGTCTCAATATATATGTCTAAGATATTTTTATAACTATTGTGTTGTTTAATCTCCAGGTTGTATACTGGGCTAAGCATTTAAATACAATACTTTTGTGAGTACCCAAAAACTTTGATTGGGATAAACTAACTTCTATTCTAACGAGAAGCTCGAACAAGTGTTGGCTCAAAGATTTGCTACGACACTTTTAAAATTTTTTTACTCATGCCGAGTGATCAACAAAATCAAAACTCAACCATATGAATCTAATAATATTAGCTTTCATGGAATTTGGTAGATTCATCTAATCAAAAGATATGCAACTGATTGTCTATCTTTGTAATTACTACTTGTACATTGTGAGAAATTCAAGTCAATATCCTTATGCTAAAATCAAGAATAGCTCCGGTACAAGAGTTTGATCTCTTCCTAGACCTTGAGCTTGGTGTGGGTGCACACTCCTAATCCAACACTTATTATCGGAGAGAGGAGGTGCAAATCAGAACCTTGAACAACTGATTGCTGGTGCCAACTACTATTACTATGTCAGATTCCACCATCGAGTTTTGGCATGGATTCAAACAGTCATCACCACATCATATGTGAAAACATTTGTTGCCAACGATAGTCGCCCAAATTCAAACAGCAATTACCAGCACATGCACCCATTGGAGTTACATGTCCAAACTATTCAAATCCGGCTGATTGTGCAACATAGGCTACATCCTGATAATTGTGACAAATTTACCGAACCTCTTGGATGTAACGCGGACTCAGATTGGCAGAAAAAACAATATTCGTAAGTTAGCCCAACTCCCTGTGGTGAACTTGCCAGGTTATAGAGCACCTAATAAAAGATTATAAACGGTGGTATCCAGTCTATATAGCATAATGAATACATGTTCAAAACATCGTCCATAATGGTACAGCTGCAACGAAGCAAGAAATCGGTCATGTATTATGCAAATGAGTTTATATCACAAACACCAAAGAGCACAAGAAGACATGATCTTGTAAAAGGTCCATTTATTGTCCAGGGAGGTCAGTACGGCCACATGTTATGGTATCAAACAATGTCAATCACAGGCGATTAGAGTCAAACTTGAACGAAATCTAGAAGGACCAGAATTATCACCCCACGTGGAGGGGACCTAAACCCATTTCTCGAGAGCCAGCCAGCATGGTGACCTACTGTAGGGTAGGAAGTCGCATCGTACACTCTCACTACTGTATGACAGCAAACACCGCCGCTCTTGTTGGACGACAAATAGTCACATAACCGATAAATCATTGTTGATTCATTAAATATATCCAGTATTTCATGCTGGACTTCTAAAAACCCATTTACTCAATTCAAGGCCAGTATTTAGGATTCTTTCAGAACGCACAGTTATAAAAGCCCTGGCTTCAAGTGAAAGACGATTTTTTTCGCGATTTACTTCACCTGCTCTCCACCCATTCATGGGGTACCTCCAAGTGATGCCCGTTGTTGGCATCAAATCAAGACGTATTTTCCAAGTTTTGTGAGAGGAATAATGAGACCCTGTTTGAACATAGAGTCAGAGTAAGACAAAGCACGCTTATAACACAAAGTTAGGTAGAGTACGTCCTATCTCAAACCAACTTTAACCAGCTCATACCTATATTCAAACCCATAGAGTACAGAAGCTAATGCAAGGGGATGCTACCCATCATGCTAATTCACCAGGGTCATGAACCACATGTTTAAACGTGGTGAACCCACCAACTCATTTACCATAATTTCTGTGGCCTTAACTACAGTTTTTATTTTATGAGAGATCCACTGTAGCCCAAGTAAACATGGGCATAGTGCGATATCAAAAGTTTATAGGATTCTAGATAGATTGAGTGTCGTCACAATCATCATTTATTACTAAAGCCTATGTGCTTCACCGGCTGTACCTACCACGTCTCACATTTGAAATTTCCATAATAGTGGAATCTCTATAGTAAACTGTGGCAAACCAACAGGTATTGAGTGAAATGTTAGAGGTGAAACTATGTGTTTGTTTATTGGACCTTCAGATTAGTTACCGTGAGGTTCCATGTAATCAAAGTTATAAATCACATCGCGTAATGCCATCAACCATGCTCTCATAAAGATACATTCCAGATTTTTACAACATCTTGAAGGGTTTTCTGACCCTCATTTTCAGGTACTCAGGGCCGATTGCAATTCTCTTAGGTGCAGAGAATGGTATAACTCGAATCTTTGATGATGGGGGCGGTAATCACCTTCAACAAATTTTCGTTGTCTCTCGAGTATTTGCATAGCAGTCTTTGGAATATAGTCTATTATTAGGTCGATTAGGTACCTCAACCAATAAATAGCTTCTAGGTGTCGTCGCGTTTTTTATGTATATACATCCTAACCACTCGAATTGACAGTCTTTTGCGACCCTTTTGTAAAAGTAGGAAGAAGAATTATACCGTACTTGGCCACAATGAACCTTGATGAAGCTAATATGTGTGAGAGGCACAAATGTTACAATGATGGTAAGATACATGAGTTCGGGCGTACCACAAGGATTAACAACCAGAGAAGGGAGTTCAGCTTCATCAAAGCAGTTCAGATACTCACTAGCTGAACGCTGCATTATCCCGTTACCCACAAGTTTGAAGGGTAACAGTTTGAACTTTCAAAGGGAATAATAGAGAAGAACTCTCACATGCAGCACATTGATCCCTCATGATCAAACATTAAATACCATATCCCAGATGATCTAGGTAACCAAGGAAACAAGTTCAACCACCAAATTGTAGAGTGGAAATTTGACGCTTCATCTCACCAATCATCATCTCGGTTAAATCACTGAAATTATACATTTTAATCTAAAGTGGTCCCAAACTGCAAAGGGGAATGTGTGAAAATGGTTAACTGATTTCTACTTCATCCCATTAGTTCTCACACTGTGAGATATAGTCAATGACTTGCAACGCGCATAAAAAAACCATCAATACCACCTCACTCCAAGTGTTTAGACTGAGTGGAAGAAAGTGGATATAGTAGTTTGAGTGAGGGTTAAGTGGGTACGCAACAGCCACCATTACAGTAGCATATGGAATACCACGCACCTTACTCAAGATAACTAAGCTAACTACCATATTGTCACTTTACTATATAAGCTACAACTATAGGCTGACGATACTATCTACCACATACGTATTTCGACAAATGGAGAGTCTGTGTATTATCAGCTCTTATCAAGAATACAAGTGTTTAAACAACATAGTCGATACTTGTACGATACGGACGTATACGATACAATGTACGGTGTGCGAAGCAGTTACCTATTCTTACTTGTAGAACTAAATAGCCCCACAATATAGAGTTTCCAGTTCCACAAACCTAAGCAACCCAACTGCAGGTGAGTATTACACTTAGGGTGATTCTTACGTACCTTAAAACGTTTTAACAGTGGAGAGCTTTAAAACATATTGAGATAAATCCATACATTTTTAACTTTTAAAATTTAATCAGAACATGTCCTATAACAATTATCCGAAGGGTATAACGAATTACAATGAATGTTTAAAAATTTCTGGTAAAAGAATCACCATTTTATTTATATTTGTATGGTTTTTCTCAGTTATTTTTGTGACTATAACATAGATATTTTAATTTACTAAAAATAGATATATTTATGAAACAAAAAAATTTCACAATTTAAATCATTCTTTTATGGAGTTACAATTATTAGCATCAAAACGTCATGTTTGTATTCCTTTTACTCTGGTAGGCACTATGAGGACGACATATGTCTTATGAATTATGAATCATTAAAATGATTTTCAAATAAAAAGTACTGTTAAATCTGTTCATTAGATAACATAAATCTAATAATATAGGGTTTGCTTAAATGCTCAAGTTTCAGTGATCAGTACAATTGAAGCCCAATTTCGTAAGTGTCGTATGCGCTGCAAGCGCGAGCGTGCATTTTAACTATTGTAAGTTAAAGTTTTGAACCATCCAAGCTACATTTATTACTATCGGACGAGTATATACTATAAACAATATACTCCTAAATACATGTATTCATGAAGGATGTGCGAGTAAATTCTCGATTCATTTCTCAATAGCGATCCCCTTACGTATAAGTAAACGCGATAATAAGTGCTTAAAGGGGGGGGGGGGGGGGGGGGGGGGGGGGGGGGGGGGGGGGGGGGGTGGGAGTAATTCTCATTTGTATATCCATGTCCACTGACTACTGAGTAAACTTTGAGTGCACTAATTATTTTAATCATCTTTATAATTAATTAACTAAATATAGTATTACCAGCCTTTACAAGTAACCCCGTATATTCATTCAAAGATTCATCACCATTGTTACTAAGCACTAAATCTACAATCGACCCTAGACATAGATGCAAAGATAGAGCGACTGTTTGATACACTAACGTGTCGTATCCTACAACTTCTTAACACTCCTGTGGATATAACAAGTTTTAACAAAATCATAGAGCAAATTGGGAGGAGACATTCTTTTTTAAATATGTCGTAGTAAACTATCCTAACGAACTAGTATCTCCTTAAAAATAGAATCACGTAAAAATTGTCATGTGAAGAGACACATGGTGCATGACATGACTATTTATATCAATTAGGTTTGAGCAAAAAAATTTCCCAAATTTTAAGAAAGTATTATATTAAACAACCTTAACTTTTACGACTAGAGCTGTAAAATATAAATAGTATGTGTAGAAGGAAATACCATTTTAAAGCGCCTGGATAGTAATTATTAAAGTCAATTTGTTTGAACAAAATTTTTCTGCCACTTTATTAAGAACAGTATTTAACAAACCACCCTAACATTAAAGGCTAGAGCTAAAAATATAATAGAAGGTTTGAGAGGAAATACCATTTAACGCTAATTACAAAGTTTGCTCAAAAATTCGATCGAACCATTTTGTTGGTGGCACCATTAAAGACAGGAGACACATGCTAGGCACAGACAGAACTGATACAGATGAAACATTTTTGGGATTCAGAGGTAAATAAAATGAAATATTCAACATAATTGGCAAGTCAGAATTTTTAAAAACATTTACAAAATATTTTCTCTATTTCCATGAGAAAGTAAAGATTAAATATTAGAAGTCAACACCATAAAATAAGTTAAAAATAACCCTAAAAATAAAAAATCATATGAAAGGTAAAAGTTTGGGTAGATCGCGCTCAATAACTATTCAACTGATGTCACCCTGCTCTCTTTTGAGTTTCACATATATTCAAAACCCACCTCGGCTGGGTTTTTTCCCCATTCCATTGTCTCATTATTCGATTTATTAACAATTAAATATTATATTTAAAAAAAATAGTTTTGTAAACAAAACTATTATAAAATGTTTATCACAAAATTGTATTGTTGGGTTGTGTGCCCCTGTTTGCCCCCTCAAACCAACCGTCCCACCAGCCAATAGAGCGACATTAGACAAGAAAAAAAAAAAAAAAAAAAAAGAAAAAAAAAAAACATTGGGAAGATTTGCATGTATTTGTATATGCGAGGTTTATCAGTTGTTTTCACAGACCCCTTATCCTCGGTAGCATATTAGCCTTAACAATAAATGTAACTTGTACCTATAGATATTAATCAGTACAACGTTGCAAAAACAGGTTGTGAGTTGGATTTGATAGCCCTACACTAAATATCCACCGTTGCAGAAGACGCCAAGCTAGGGTCACCTGTGAAAGGGCATAGTTGCTTTGTGAGATTACAGGCAGCATTCGCTAGCCGCGTTATCCTCATGGAAAGAGAGGGATGAAAGATAAAGGGAATGAATAGAACTTATATCTAGGTGAGAGGATGGTTGGGAATTGATTTGTGTGGGTTGAGATAGAATGATTATCCTTGAAAGAATACAGCGTTTTGATTAGTTAATATTGCAATGATAGAAGTATGGAATTGATTGAGATGTATTGAGAGTTGATCTACTCCATCCTTGGACGTTTGAATGACCTTTTTTTCAAAGGGGATCGTAGTCCCCCAGGCTTGAAAAGGGGTTATCGTTTTTTCCCCCCTTTTTTTTAGAATTTTTTCTCATTTCCCGGAAGAGCTCAGAAAAGTTTTTTTTGGGTCAACTTTTGTTGTAAACCCTTTTTTGATGTTACGTATTTAAAATCCCCGATTTCCGGGGTTTTTAACTGCTGTAGTTTTGGAAACTTTTGGGTGATATTCCCCACCAAACAGGCTAATTTTAAAAACGGGTTTGGTTAAAAGTTTTGAAGATCCGGGGGTTTTTTTTTTCGGTTTGGCTTATTGTTTTCCTTTCAGCAGGGGGGTAGAGTTAATAAAAAACGGGTATTGTTTTTTTTCGGTCTCGGTGAAAAAATTTTGGGGGAGTTAGTCGTTTCTAAATTAAAATTCCTAGGTAAATTTTGGGGTCACCTTTAATGGGATATTTCCCCTTCGAAAAATAGAAAAATTGGGTGGGGGTCCCCGTCTTTTCCGGGGTCGACCAGTGCCAATTTTGGGTTTTTGCGCGTTCAAATTTTAACCTCCACTTTGGGAAAACCCCAAATTTAAAAATTTTTAAATACCCTTTGGGAGGCTAACACCCCATTTAAAGTTTTTTTTTCTTGAAAAATAAAGGGTTCTCCGAATAGTCGAATTTTTTCTTTTTGCCTTGGTGGGGAAGTCCCACAAAAGTTAAAATAGGGGGAGCCACACCCCACCCTTGTGGGCCCCCGCCCCTTTTTTGGGTTTTCCCCCCCATAAATGTGCCCAAAAAGGACTCCCGGAAATTTCTATTGCAAAAGGGGACTTTAAATCAGGGTTGGGACATCCCCCCTTGGGGGGTTTTTAAAAAGTTTTCCTTTTTGGGGGGAGGGCCCAATGCCCCCACCTTTTCAAACCCCTTTTTTTGGGTCTCCAAAAAATGGGATTAAAAGGGACTTTTCTGTTTTGAAACTGTTGGGGGGCCCCCCTTTAATTTAATACGAGGGATTGTTGAATGGTGATTTTTTTAAAACCCAAAATTTGGGGGTCCGGGGTTTTTTGTGTCTTTTGAAAATTTTTTAGTTCGTTAGTTAATTTTTAAAATTTGCCTAACGGCTTTAGGCTTTTTTTGGTCCCTTTTTTTGGGGGAAAAAATTTCCCCTTCCCTTCCCTGGGTTTGGGGAAAAAAAATTTTAAACCTTTTCCTCTTTCCCGGTTTTGGGGAAAAAAGGGGATTTTGGGGGGATGCATTAAATTTTTTGTTTTTGGGGGGCTATTGGGTTTTAAGGGAAATTCCTTTTTTTCGACTCGTTTTTAATTCCCTCTATCCCGGGGTTTTTTTTAGTTTTTTGTTGCTTTTAAAGGGGGTTTTGGGTTTTCCCCGTTCTGTGATGGGGGGGGGAAAAAAAGTCAAGGGGTTTTTAAAAGAAGGGGGGGTTTCGGCCCTTTGGGGACGTTCTGTTAAGTTTGTGTGGACGGGGTTAGGTTTGAATTGGTCTTAAAATGTTTAAAAGCAATTGCATTTTCTTTTTTCCAAGGGTTGGGGGTAATGCCATCCCTTTTTTGTCCATGGTTTGGCGGGCGTTTTGTTTTTTTTTCGGGGCCCCCTTCCTACTTTTGTTATAGCCCTTTTTCCTCATTTTAGGGCTGAGTCATGACAATTTTTAAAAAGTTTTGTTCCCCTGATCTGGTTTAGGGTTTTTTAATATTGCCTTTAAGGGTTAAATATTTATCCTTTCTTTTGGGGACAAGCGCGGGCTAAACCCTACGGGCCTCCCTTTTTTTGGGCTGTAAAAGTTTAAAAGGGGCCGGGGTAATTCAACTCTGAAGTATGGTGTTTTCTGAGTTTATTTATTTAATTTTTGTGGGTTTTTTGGGGAGCTTGTTGTAAAGGGTCTAGGGGCTGCGTAAATGTTTGTTCTTTTGGGATTTTTAAAGGTTCCCTCTTTTTAGGCTTTTGGGGGGGTCTTTTTAAAATTTTGTTCCAACGTTGTGCTTTTTTTTTTTTTGCCATTTTTTTGGGGGTGCGAAAGTTTATTCCCACTCGCAAAACAAGGTTTTATGACAGAAATCAACCCCTTGGATTCGGGTAAAGGGTGTCGGGAATTTTTTTTTTGGGTTTTTTTAAAATATGTTATTTCCCGGGCTATTAGGGGTTTTTCCCGGGATAATGGGGGGGGGGTGTCTGGGGCTTGATGTTGTACTCTCTTCATTCAAAGGCTTCTGTAATTTTCCCCTTCCGTTTGTGATCCTACTTTTCCCAAACAACGGTTTTTCGGGTTTTAAAACCCCCAAAAAAATAGTTGTAAAAGGGAGAAAATTTGTTTTCCTGGGCGTTTTTTAAAAGGTTTTTTTTGGGGGATTGAAAACCGCCAAAAATTAATATGCCCCTTTTTTTGTGTTTATTGATAGGGTTTGGGCCTCGGGTTTTCCCGTTTTCTTTTGGTGTTTCCCCCTTGTGCGGTAGATAGTTTTTTTATAAAAACAGCCGTACCCCCTCCCTTTCTGTGCCCCTGTCACCCCGAAAGATTTTAAAGCCCTGTGATGTTAAATCGTTGGCTGCTTTTGGGTTTTGGCAAAAAGCCCAAGTCAACTCCGTGGGTTCCCCAAAGTTCCCCAAATTGTCTTCTGATGTAAAATTTCCCCTTTGGGGTTTCCTTTTTGTTTTCTGATTTATTTTTATCAATTACTTTTGCTTTTTCAAAAATTTGGGACAAAAATTTAAAAGTCAGGGGCTGTTTTAAAGTATTTTTCATAATTTGGACATTTTATCCCCTGCCGTTTTTTTCGATAAAAAAATTTTTTTAAAAATTTTTTAAAAACCCCCATATTTTAACTTTTTAAAAGATTTGAAAAAAATCTTTTTAAAGTCAAAAGGGGGGCGTTTTTTTCTTCTTCCTTCTGTTTTTTTGGGTGGGTTCCCGTTTTCTAAGAAAGGGGGTTTTCTCTTTTTGGTTTCGGGGATAAAACCCCGGGTTTGGGGGGTTGGGGGCTGGGTTTTGTTTGGGGAAGGGCGGGGAAACAGTTTTTTTTGGGTCATTTTTGTGTGGGGGTTAAATATCTTTTCATTTTTTTTCTGCCCTTTGGGCCGATTTTTTTTTCCTTTTCATTTTAGGTTTTTGGGCATTGGAATATTTTCGGTGGGTCTCCACCGCATTACACATTTAGAATTGTGGGGTTTTTTTTTTTTGGATCAGAGGTAAAAAAGGGGGATCGGGCCCCATTTGACCCCCTAGGGTTGGGGGGACAGTTTTTTTTGGGAAAGCCCAAAATTTTTTGGACATTTGACTTGAAAATGAGGTTTTGTGTTTAATTAATTTGCTCTTTTTGATTTTTTGGTGGGGTTAATGTATTTTCCTAAAAAGATTTGTAAGTTTTGGGCATTTTTTTGTGAAGGAAAAAAAAAATTTTGGTAAAAATTTTGATTTTAAACTTTTGGGGCTATTTTTGTTTTGTGACCTTGATGAAAATTTGGGGTTTGACGTCAATGTGTGTCCCCCCCTTTTAAAAATTTTTCCCCTTTTTACCCCTTTTCGGTGGGGGTTGGGGGGGGCCCTTTAGACAATTTTTGGGGTTTGTTTTCCCCGGGAGGAAATTTGGAAAGTTGTCCGGTTGTTTGAAAAAGGGTTTTGGGAAAAGACCCCTTAAAATCCCTGGGGGGTTTTTAATTTTTAAATTTTTTGGCCCGTTTTTATGTAAAAAACTTGAAATTTTCCCGTCAAATTTTTTCATCGTCTTTAAAATTTTTTTATTTAGTTTTTCTTTCCCAAATACGACAATGGTGGAAATTTTTTTTTTTGATTTTTGGGGGTTTGTCGTCCCCCGCGCTTTTTGTTTTGGTACTTCAAATAACCCAAAAGGGGGGCCTTCTTGCTGCGTCCCCATTTTGGGGGTTTGGCATTTAATTTTTTTTTGGGGGTTTTTCCCTTTTTAAAAGCTTTAAAAAAAAAATTTCCCTTTTTAAAAATTTTGCTTCTGTAAATTTCACTGCCCCGGGTCTTCGTCCTCAGTTCCACATCAACCCTTCACATTTGTCCCTAAACCGCCTTTGGGTTTGGGGTGTGGGTTTCTGTTTTTGCACGCCCAAAGGGCTCTGCTAGCTTGTCCTTTTTTAATTTTTGGTTTTTTGGGCCCCGGAAGGGCCCCCAAAACCAATTTAGTGGGTTTTTTGTTATTTTATTTTTTTTCATTTATTTGCCCGTGGTACGACACTTGAAATTTACCTTTCTGTTGTAAAAAAGAATTAAAATTTTTGTAAAATAAAATTTTTCCCTATTAAATTCTTTCAAACTTTTGAATTTAAGCAGGATTAGCCCCCTTTTCCCGGGAGGGGGCCCCGGAACCTTACCCCAACGCCCTTTCTAA
>JBCFYV010009194.1:0-53079 GCA_039000515.1 Timema cristinae | reverse complement strand
GTCCTTGTCCAGTTCCCCTTTTACAGGAACTCTATGTGTGATTATCTTTTAACTTCTTTTATTGTTTCGCTTTCTTCATATTGAAGAGTTATGGTTTTAGACATTTTATTCTATTCTATTTTTTCTTTATATTGAAGAACCTTTTCTCTTGTATTTCCTTTTATTCATCTTTTATATATTATGAGGCGGTGCGAGTCCTACCTGGAACTACATCAGGAGGGCGGCGGTTCGCTTTGCGAGTGGGCGCCTCCACGAGGCTTTCCCCGAGCAACATGCTATGCATGGCCAAGACCCATCTCTTACGGGAGGCCACTTCCTAATTCTCCCCCCCCCCCCCTCGAGAAGAGATCCGGCAGTGGTAGGCCGGCGCTAGGGGACATGCATTACTTCTCTCTCGTTAATATTACCGGTCAAAAGGAGAAAGTTGGTAATCCTTTTGTTCTCTTGTTACCAGTGTGGATGGTCGGGACTCCAACGACCTTAAAGAAGAGGAGGAAGTTGACGCTAAAGCGTCTAGATTTTACCGGTGTGCTGTGCACCTTTAAAAAAAATATATATAATAGAGGAAGGCATTTATGTTTTAATTGTGCGGCGAACACGGGCCGAACTTTCAACTTCCTGCTGGATTACGTGGCCCACACTGAGTTGTGATTTGGTACAGAGATCGGGCAGCAGAGCGATGTCGTCCGCTACGCAGAAGGAAAGGGAGGGGGGGGGGTCAAGTGTTTTGGCAAGATCGACAGATGGTGACACTAACGTGGATGACTTTAGAACTATTTTCTTTAACATTATTAATTTACGTATTAATTTATCTTTGTTTTCATCATTAGTAATCTAAATTAATTTCTCTTTGGTTTTTATAGGTTGAATAGGTATTGTTTGTTTTATGAGAGAACGAGGTTAAAAAAACATTAACTTTTGCCACCTTTTGGCGGTTTGATACAATATGTGGAGCTTTTTTTGAATTGACGCGAAAAATGGTTTCTTGGATTTTGTGAGTTGTTATGGACTCCTCTTCTAATTTTCCATTTTGTGGAGGCTATGCAGATTTTCATACTCGGTGTGATCACTAACCTAGTGACAGAGAGTAAGGGTTTCATATAATCATTTTATTTGGTGCGTTTAATTGTTATATTTTCTTTAACCTCATCTTTCAACCTGCGTGTTTTGGAAAATTAATGTTGTCAAAAAGGGTGGCGAAAGGTTTATGTTTTAAGTATCTCTCCTATTATAATATAATTACTTGTAAAGCACCTGTAATGCTACTGGGCTGGGAAGGGGAACGTCTTACTTACAATACATTTCTGTGGTGTATTATTTTAATGTTAAGGGTAAGGAGCATTATTGCATTTGTTGGTTTGATCGCAGTTCGTTAAGTCACCATTGTCATTAATTGTTGTTGGGTATCTTTATTTATGATATCAATATGTGTGTTTTCTTTATCTTAATTTTTTTATGTGAACTGTAGTTATTGGGAATTTTCATTTATGCTATTAATGTTTGTGCTTTTTTTACCTTAATTCTTATATGTGAAAGGTTGTTATTGGGAATTTTCATTTATACTATTAAGAGTATGATATCTGGAATCCGTGATGGTCAATAATTCTAATCATTTTAAAGGCTCTCCTTATTTTTAGAGTAATTATATTTCACTGGATATTAATTTCTTGTTCCCCTTTCACCATACATTAAAGAAGAGAGGTGAGCGTACATAAGGGAGACAGTATACCGGGAGGCCCCCCAGGCCGATCCCGCTCGATATCGGAGGGAAAGAGGAGATTCCCTCTGTCCCTATTTTCTGAACTCTGCCTGAACTCCCGGGCAGGGCTGGCAGTAGTGGGGTGGCTGTAGACGCCCCACAGCGGCTCGCCAGGCACTGGAGGATCAGCCGGTCGTAAGCCCGGAGAAAAGAGGAACGTTGGAAGGGAGTTTGTCGCCCCAACCGTAAAAGATCGCCCGGACACAACCCGGCGCACCGGGGCCCATCCTAAGGGATGGTTGGAGGGAGTAGTCACCCCTTTGTAAAATTAAACAGACAATACCCAGCGATCTGGGTCCTAGTGGGTTGGGTAGGGACGAGCAAGCCCTTCCCGCAAAACAATCGTGGCTAATCCTGAACATCAGGGATCCAGTCCACTCAGAGCCTGGGGTACGCCCTGGAGTTCCCGGCATGCCGGTATGAGTGGACCATAACCCGGCGAACCGGGTCCCACCAAGATGGGTGGTTGGATGAGACTAGTCAACCCTCTGTAGAATTACACGGACAATGACCGACGATCTGGGCCCCAGTGGGTTGGGAAGGAAAGAGTCAGCCCTTCTCGCAAAACTATCGGGACTAATCCTGAAAATCTAGGATTCCGTCCACTCAGAGCCTGGGGTCCGCCCTGGAGTTCCCGGCTTGCCGGTACGAGTGGACTTCCCCCTCGAAAGGGTGGCGGGGAGTGTGGTCAGCTCCCACGCTGGGAAATCGGGACGTACAGGTATGGCAGCTCGCGTTGGGGGGAGAGGTCACAGAAGCCGCTCGGTCGGACCAGCCCTCGGGAAGCTGTGGCGGGGCTCCCTAAAGGGACGCTCGTCGTGGCGACCTGGCGGTCTGCACAACTTCACTGGGGGTAACTCTGGGGGGCTAGGCTAACGTGGTCCAGACCACCGAAACACTGGGAGGACGGGCCCACTACCTGAATAAGTGTGGGTCCTTTGCGTTACTGTGTGCTCTTAGGGAAGTAGGAGGCGAAGGGCGGAAGGTGCATCCGCCTCTCCGGATTGCCGGGAACAGCGAGTGGTGGAAGAGACTTCAAAACCTGGCGTGGCTGCTGTATCGAAGGGGACCTCTTGGGTGGAAACGCCTACGACGGTTGGTAACCCCTTGGCTACGAGCACTGTGCTGGTGGGGGACCGTCAAACCTAGTGCTCCATCCATGCCAGAGGGGGCGGTCAGATGTAGGAGACGGCCCCCCAAACCCCACTTTTCTTATTTGCAATGGATAACACAAAAGGTAATACAGTTTGTGCCAATGTAAGATGAAAGGAGGCCGAAGTTATAGATATCGAAATGAGTGAAGTTGGAGAAATGGAGGTAGGAGGGAAGGAATGGAAGACGGTAAAGGCGAGAATAAAGAAAGTGAGTATTGGTAGAGGAGGAGAGAGCGAGGAAAGTACGGTAGGTAGGGTGACGAAAGGAGAGGTTAGGAGAAAACCGACGGGCACTTAGGATCAACGGGAGACTCGGCGGCGGCAGCATCCACCCTGATTGCACAGATACAAAATCCGCGTTTTAATAGAAGCATCAGAGCCAAAGGAGAAGGATAACAGAGGAGTTTGTAGATAGTATCTGGAAAGGTACGGGAATGAAGAGAGAGGAGGAAGATTGGAGAAGTGTGAGAGAGGAAGAGTTTGTGGCGATAAGGATAGGGGAGCTGAGTGAGTCCAATAAAAGTGTGAAAACGTTGAAAAAGACAGCAGGTTGGGGAAGGGGATTACCAAGGGCCCGCGGGGGCTGGAAAAATAGGAATAAAATTAAGGACATAGACATTGAAGAAGGCTGGAAGGGCGAAGAAAGGATTGAGCCAATTCAGGAGGCAAGCCAGGAGAAAGAAGAGGAAAAGCGGAAGGGAAGGTGGATCAAGTGTGTTAGAGGTCCGATATTGCAGGCGGAAAAGGGTAATAAAGAAGATAAGGAGAAGAAGATGGAGGATGAGAACGTGGAGGAAGTGAAGGGAGAAATTGAGAAGGAGGTGACCGATTAGAATATACAATGGGAGCAGGCTCTGAAACTGTCTAGGCTGGAGGAAGGCGACGTTCTTGATGGCATTAAGACATGTCACGAGAACGGGGAACGGAGATGGTTAAGGGGTCGCATTTCCGGTACCAGAATTGGTTGATAGGATGCAGTTTAGGGAGATAAATTTGCCTACAGATATGGAAGAGCTGAGGGGCATGGTGGAAAAAGTTGTGAGAAGAAGGGAAAAGATCGATTTGGAAACCATCCATGGGCACTTCGTGAAGGCGCATGGAAGAGTCGGCTTCAACGCAAGAGAGGCATGGCCAAGTTGCTATGTATTTACACATCACCCGTGATGCCGGCATGCAGAAGTAGTATAAGAATAGCAGCTAAACGCAGCGAAAAGCAGAATGGTCCTTCACGAGGTGCGCAAGATGGCAGAAGAACGAAGGTTGGATGTGGTATGTTTGCAGGAACCATACACGCGGGAGGGAAGAGTTCCACACATGCCAACTACAGCTAATGTGATCAGCTCGGGTAGGGTACCCATGAGTGCGGTAATGGTGTTAAATCGTAGCATACTGGTTACGAAAATTAACCAGTATTGAGACGAACATGCCACCTGCGTGGAATTGGAAACAGAGTGGGAGAATCGTATTGCTTAACATGTATTTCCAGTTCCGGTATCCAATTGAGCCATATCTGGAAAGGATGGAAGAAATATTTAGAGCTTTCGAAGATGTGCCAATTGTAATGGTTGGGGATGTGAATGCTAGGTCACCCTTATGGCATAGCCATAAGTGGAGCAGAAACGATAGAAGGGACCCTTAACCTAGGCCAAATTAGAGAGGAAGAGCGTTGGTGGAGGTAATTGCGGCGAATGGTTTGGTTGTTGTTGTTATTATTATTATTATTTGTGTTTAGAGGCCCATCGACACACTGAGGTCATTAGAGCCTTAGCATTATATAGATACATAGTAAAATCCCCATAGGAGAGAGACAGAATATTCACCATTTTATATAAAAAGGTTAAGAGACAATATAAAAAGAATAGATCTCAATATGAGAAAAAAAACCATTTAAGGCACTCCATAGGAGTACTCAAATGGACTCAAAGAACAAATAAGTGAAACACCAGCTAAAAAAACCCACAGGTGTATCACTCTGATAATAAACAAAACAAACATATTAAAACAATATTTAAAATACAAAATTAGCATGTTAAAATAATCATTTTATTAAAGTTTATTAAAATGGATAAAACGAGAAAACAAACACATTAAAGTATACTAAAATGTTAAAAAGGTCTAAATATGAGATAAGATCCAGATAAGTCACTTTGTGAAAGTGACTCAAGTGGCATTAAAAAGATCCACCTGGCGTATAAAACTGAGTAAACAAATAACTCCATCCGCACTATCGCGTAATAAAAAATGTAAGTCACCTTTAAAATCAAGAGCCAGACGGATAGGGGCTAGTTTGCGACAATCCACCAAAATGTGACGCCCACTAAGGGGAGCATCACAAAACTCACACACTGGAGGTGGATCCCCTCACAGTAAAACACTATGGGTCAATGAAGTATGCCCGTCGCGGAGTCTCGTCACGACGACCTCCTATTTTCTAGACTTTCGTATAGAAGAGGGCCATCGCGACACACCATCCCTGATGGACCACAGCTTGTTCTGAACAGGGGTCGTGACCTACTCCTCGTGCCAGGTGCGTAAGACCCCAGGCCAAACATAACCCTTTAGGTCTAAAAACATGACACCCAGACTTACCTCCGGAGGCATGCATGCTGCCTCCTTAGCTGCCTGGTCCGCCAGTTCATTTCCTGGAAGACCAGAGTGACCAGGAATCCAGCAAAAGACGAGCCGGGTGCTTAATGAATCAATTTTTAAAATTTGTTCATGTATCATCTGCACGAGGGGATTCCAGGAATAAAGTGTGGACAATGCCAACAGAGCACTCATGGAATCCGTGCAGATGACAACAGAACGGTGACTATTTCGATATATAAAACACAAAGATTTAAAAATGGCATACAATTCAGCCGTAAAAACACTGGTTTCTTTAGGTAAACCAAATTTAAAATTGGATCCTTCCACAACAAAAGCACATCCCACGGAGGCTCCAGATTTAGAGCCATCAGTGTAGATTCGCTCAAATCCGTGAAAGCGAGTGGAGAGGAGCTCATTAAAGGTCCTCTCATATACAAAGTTTGGGGTGGTCGCTTTAGGGAACTTGGCAAGATCAAAATGGCATTTCGGAGGGCGTATTTTCCAGGGAGAAACTCGACCTGGTGATGTGGGGATAGCCTTTGGCAGGACAATCCCACACGTGTCGAAAACCGATAGCATCCGGATCCCAACCGGCCTTGTACTACGCCATTTGGTTTCATACAAGACACGGTTAGGGGGATGAAAAACAGGGCGGTAGGCAACATGCTCTGGCATACAGTGCAGTTTGGACACGTAAGATGCCAGGAGGTAAGACCGCCGGTAAGAAAGAGGGGGCTCACTGGCGTCAGCACAGATGCTGACGACTGGACTGGTACGAAAAGCACCAGTAGCCAGTCGAATGCAAGCATGGTGGACGCTATCGAGCATCTTTAACGCCGAGGGTCTAGCGGAACCATACACAAAACTGCCGTAATCAAGTTTTGATCTCACCAAGGCTCTATACCGGCGCATCAAGGTTTCCCTATCAGCACCACAAGAGCGACAACTCACAACTTTAAGTAAATTCAAAGCTTTAACACAACTCGCTTTCAGGTCTTCTATGTGGGGGATCCAAGTTGGTTTTAAATCAAATAAAAGTCCCAGGAACCTTACGGTCTCGGAGACAGGTAAAACAACGTTGTTCATTAAAATATTGGGGGCTGGCTGTATTCAGCGTAATCTATGGAAGTGGACGACAGTCGTCTTGGCCGTAGAGAAATGAAAGCCATTACGAGATGCCCACAACCATAGATTGTTTACAGCGAGTTGTATCTGTCGTTCAGCCCTGTGGAGACTTGATGAACTGCAATAAATTGCGTAGTCATCCACAAAAAGGCATGAACGAACAGGTAAGCGCACCTTGTCTACAATGCTATTTATCGCAATAGCGAGCAACGTACAGCTCAAAGGACTGCCCTGTGGGACCCCATTTTCTTGAATAAAAGCATCGGATAAGGTGTTGTTTAACTTTACCCGAAAGTGTCTGATATAAAATTAGCTATAAAAATAGGGAGGTTCCCCCGGAGCCCCCAATTAAAAAGGTTTTTTAAAATGCCGTAACGCCATGTGGTATCGTACGCCTTCTCCAAATCAAAGAAAACCGCCAAACGATGCTGTTTATGGAGAAAGGCGTCACGAACAGCAGTCTCAAGATGGACGAGATGATCCACCGCGGATCGGTTCTGGCGAAAACCACATTGAATATTGGATAGCAGATTGCGGGATTCTAAACACCATATAAGTCGTTTATTTATCATTTTTGCTAATATTTTACATAAACAGCTAGTTAAGGCTATCGGTCTATAACTTGTTGGCTCTAATTTATCCTTGCCACTTTTATAGATTGGGATAACGGTTGCTTGCCTCCACAGTGTTGGGAATTGACGAGATTTCCAAACAAAATTGTAGAGGTCTAAGAGGAACGCCCGTCCAGCAGGGACAGTTGGCGCAACATTTCGTAATGGATATAGTCCGGGACAGATGTTGTATTGCCCGCCTGGGACAGGGCATAGGTAAGTTCCTCTTTACTAAAGGGGGAGTTATAATCCTCCCCCCGACTTTGGCCAAAATCAATAGTAAGGCGCTCGATGATGCGCTTATGCACCGCGAACTCGTCAGAGTAGCTCGCAGTGCTAGAAATAGCGGCGAACATCGAGCCCAATACATTGGCGACCTCCATAGGGGAGGAGACAAGTGAACCGTTAGACATGAGTGCGGGTATATTATAAATGGTATTTTTGCTACTACGTACTTTACGAATGTGATCCCAAACCTTGGTTGTGGGAGTGGAAATAGTAAGGGTAGAAATAAACTGTCTCCAAGACTTTCTTCTGCTTTCTCGAATAATACGGCGAGCTCTAGCACGTAGGTTCCGGAATGACTCCAAATTCTCAGAAGCAGGACGTCGATTAAAGATACGTAGGGCTCTTCGACGGTTAGAAATAGCCAATCGGCACTCCTCGTTCCACCAGGAAACAGGACGGTGGCGCGGGTTTGGCGAAGATTTAGGGATGGATGCCCTCGCCACCGCGAAGACCGTCGAAGTAAATTGCCCAGCCTTAACATCGACGTCAGGAGAATGGGGTTCATCGAATACGGCGAGCTCTCGGAATTTATCACAGTTAGCACGTTTAAGAACCCATTGGGGTAACCGTGCTGTACTGGGAGGATCTTGGATTTGTGAAAGCAGAATGGGAAAGTGATCACTGCCACATAGGTCCGAGTGAACCTCCCAAAGGAAGTGAGCAGCAATCCCGGGGATACATAGAGCTAGGTCGATGGACGAGGATACACCATTAAAGGTGGAGAAGTGTGTCTGGGTCCCGGTGTTCATTAACACCAGGTTTCCCGAGACAAGAATATCCTCTACCATCCTCCCACGGGTGTCTGTAAAATTAGACCCCCCACACCAGGTTATGCGCGTTAAAGTCCCACAAGATGATATAGGGGGTGGGAAGATGTATAAAGAGAGTTCTCTTGGAAACACGTTCACCTGGTGGGAGGTAAATGCAGCATACGGTTACCTCCATAGGAAGGGAGGCTCTGACAGCAATCACTTGGAGATCAGAGACAATATTTATAAACTTATGATATATGTTGCTACGTGCAAATATAGCCACACCTCCGCTATCCCGATCAAAGAGTGGCTTGTCGGTACGATATATATCGTACTCACGAAGCATCGGGTTGTCAGTTGGGCGGAAGTGGGTTTCCTTCAAACACAAGATGGGAGGATGCAGGGAAGAAATTAGTAGTTTAACATCTCCGAAGTTGTCACCTTGGGCACTAATTTCATCGCCACCGTTGCCGGCGCGCTAGTACTAATTTTTTCTCGAGTAGAGGTCAGTGGCACGGGTCTCGAAGAAGGCTTTGAAATGTTAACTGCGCAATGGCAGTTGGGGCAATTGTTATTTTGGGAAACTATCTGACTGTAAGAGGTCTGAAATACCGGAGCTTGGCTAGATACGTATTCTTTGCGTGCTTGGTTGTATGGAATCTTCTTTTCAGTTTGTATCTCCAGCACTTTTTTTTCCACCTTCCATTTCGGACAGGCCCGAGACCAAGCAGAGTGCGAACCCTTGCAGTTAACCCAGAATTTAGGAGACTCACACGGTGTATCGCAGCTTAGTATGTCCAAACTCCTGGAACTGAAAGCAGCGCCGATGGTTAGGGACATACGGCCGGACCCTGAGCACGCGGAAACCCGCTCGGACCTCCTTTGGAAGGGTTGGAGTCGCAACGGTAAGGATATAAGTGTCAGTCTTTTTTTCACTGCCTTTTTTTTTCACTACTATGCGGTATACTTCAGTGACTTTCTGAGGGGCTAGCTCCTCACAGATTTCCTCAATGCTCACGCAAATGAGGTCATAGCAAGTGACCACTCCCTTGCAAACATTGAGGAACCTGTGGGGTTCCACCTTCACCAGTATGCGAGACGTATTGCTCAACGGTATTTCTTTAAGAGCCAGTATTTTGCCTGATTGGATGTCGGATGTTGTCAGAATGAGAATGGTGCCGTCATGAAGTTTTCTTATAGACACACTAGCCTTGGCTGCACCATTTATCGCTCTTTCGAGGATAAATGGGCTCACCCGTTTAATGTTCTCACCTTCGTCAACTCGAGACATTACCAGGAAACGGGGCTGGGGCCTCACCACCTCCTGGATTTCTTCTAATTGAGGGCTGGACGGCCTTACCCGTTTCCGCCTCTTATCGATATTACGGCCCTGCGGGGGGCGGGCAGTGAGTTGCCAGCAGGGTTTGGCAGTACGGTGCCAGCGGCGACAATAGATTCGGCCATGCCGTGATTGGGGACAACCTACACAATACTCGGATCGTAGACCCAGGGTGACCCAAGTTGGTACTACCACATATGGCCCTGTTATCTGTCCCGACGAGAGGCTCTATACGACGCTAGACATGACAACCTTCGCATAGAGCATCGCCGAGAGAAAGGTCGTCGCAGCAAGTGGGTGTAGGAAAGTGCCAATTTTACGTCCGGGCTCTCATGAACGCAACCGATCTTTTCTCAAAGTAGGGTACCCGGTTATTGTCATCCCTAAGACCCTTCTACTAAGATATTCTAACGGCGCACTTTCATTTAGGAGCTCAAGGCAGAGGTATCCAATAATAAACAGAGAAGAGCCGGGTTAGTTGCCAAGGTCGTCAACGGAAAGGTCAAAGGCCTCCGTGCAGGATGAACGGTGGGGGAAAGGAAGAAAAAGGTAAGGGTAGATAAAGCGAAGGGGAAAGAGTGAAAAAAGGGGGAAAGTGAAGGAAGAAGAAAATGATGTGAAAGTAAAGATATAGGATAGGTTTGTCCCACACGAGGTACGTCCTTCACAGAAGCCTCCCCCTTTAGTCACCTCTTACGACAAGCAGGGGTTACTGCGGGACTATTCTATACCCCGTCCCGCAGGGGTAATTTAAATATTATACATTCTTTATTTTTTATATCCATCAATATTAACTACAAACCCTCCAAATGAAGATAGTGATTCGGATATCGATATAGACGCTGTAATGAGAAAGTCGGTGTCCCGTTATTCAGCCATTGATATGAATGATGACTAATTTATAAACTCGATATTTTACAAAATGGGCCTAATTATTTGATCCCAAAATACTTCCTTGGTATCGGGGGAACTCTTTTACATTATCAATAATACAGTTTATTTATTTATCTAACATAAAATAATTTAAGCGTAGTTTACTTGGGACAATAAATATATATAAAGTTTGATTTTTTTAAATTAACCGGAAAAAATCTATGGAGAAGGTTTTTTTCATGATAAATAAAAATAACTTTTTTATACAAATGCCAAATAATTTTGGGTAATTCATTAATGATATATTTTTTGAAAATTTAAATTTTGTTAAATATATATTAGAAAAATTTGGTTCAAAGTTTATATTTAAAGATTGGTTATTGTGATCAACAAAATGTTGTTTGTATGAATAAAACATAGTACTTATTAATTGGTCCTCTATTTCAATCAGAAATATTATTATAGAATAATAAATAATTTTTTCACCGTTTGGGTATATTTTTCATTATATTTTAGTTAAATTAAATAAAACCCTAACAAACTTTGTCTCTGTAAAATAACATTCATTTTATTACGTGTTACAAATAATTTGTTTCTTTCATTAAAAAACATCACAATTAGACTTATAAATTACGTTATTATTGTTATTTAACCAGAGCTCCTCAAGCAGGTACATTAAAAAAACGGAGATATATTAGAAATAATTACATGAATAATATTTAAAACAATGTCTACATATCTTTATTAGTATCATTTTATCTTCCAAGTACACTTTTCATGGTTTGAGCTATATTTGTAAAAACTTTTATTTGTGTAAATATATACTATAAAACCTGCTATGTTTGTTTTTTAACGTTCACACCCAAATACCTCTCCCTTTCCTATCCTATAAATACAAGTTTATTTGACTTAGAAGCTCAGTCTCAATTATTATGGATACGTTGAAACGTTCAGAATAAAACAATTCAACCCTTTTACTTTATCTTTGGGTAGTAATCTAAAGTCACAACAATGTTGCCATCTCTATCCGGTCTTTGATTCTCCAGCCAACTTATTTTAGATATTCAAAAAATAATAAAATTTTATTGGCAGTTTTTTATTGACAATCATCAATATTATTTAGGTCATGTGACCAATACAAGTAATTATATAATTGTGATAGCAAGTAAAGCATATAATCACTCTTTTTTACCTAATAAAAGAAATCAGGAAAGAATATATCTTCTATCATTTAGAAAATGAGGAGTCACCTTCAAAATAGTTCAGGACACGCTGAGAGGCGCTAGAACGTATATTGACAATGTCTCCACAGTTTTTATCTGGCAATCTTATTCTTCCAACAAACTCAGGCACAATAACATTCGGTTCATTGATGGTCTCTTCTGATAGCACAACGTTATAACTTTTGTTTTTCTCAAGTTTGTTTAAGCACTTGACACGGTTGTATTCCTCTTTCTCGTTCAGGTCTAACGCACCGCACAATAACTCCTCGTCCCAACAGGTATTCTGGTGAGCAGGAGTTGGAGGTGTTTGATGACATTGATGTTTGTGCCGAATAAGATTGGAGAGCTTTGCGTAGGACCCGCCGCATATAAATGGCATAATGGCAATCGGAGATACAGCGAAAGAAATATCCTTGGGAGAAAAATAAATACTCGCTCTACTCGCAAACTCTAACGTTTTTTTCAAAATGACGGCGCTAGCTCCGATGACGCCAGCAGAGTGCTACAAACACATGAGCCCGCTTAGTTTATTAATTCCCTTTTAAACATCACACTTTGTCCTCCGAGATATATCATACAGCGTGCTTTAGATTTAAATCGCTTACAATCCAAATAATAGATTAAACGTGGAAGGAATACGTTACCGAAACTGCCCAGACCGATTATGTAGTCGTCGGGCGTTTCACTTATAATTTTAACATTTGAATAATTTTTGTAGATTCTTAGATCCTTGAGATTTACGGGTTCTTCGGACTTTACCTCTTCCTCCGGTAGTGGTAGGCACGCGGGTGACTTTGCTGACCGGTAGGCAGACGACTCTGACGTTGGGTACGCTGGTGAATCTGATGCCTGGTAGGTAGACGACTCTGGTGACGGGTACTCGGGTGACTATGGTGGCGGGTACACCTGTGACTTTTGGGGCGGGAACGATGGCTGCGGCGTCGTGAAGGACGGTGGCGGGTGATGTGGAGCTCGGAAGGGTGGCGGTGGCGGCATGGGCAACACAGCCACAACGTCCCCTTTACGGAAATTGTACACGGCGCACGTCATATCACACATGTAAATCTCTTTGATTCTCTCGTAGGGTAGTACTTCATTCGCTCTTATCGTGTGACATGTAGAGTCACAAAACTCGATGTAGCCTCGCTCCTCTACTTTGTAAAGTACATATCTATCGCTCACCGCCACAATGTGAATATTCTCTACAGTCATATAGGCACGCCCCGCAATCGTATGACCCACAAACATTAAATATAGCCGGTTCTAAGCATGGTGAGCGTACCTGAGAGATAAACGTGCTGTATGGTAGGTAGGGTCCACGATGCACATGTATTAACTACTCCACTGCCAGATGTTGTTGTTGTTAACTTCTTGCCTCTTCTGCGCCGTCTCTTAAACGCATTCAAAGTTCACAATGGTAGGTGAACCGGGTTTTACTCCGGCGCAGGTAAACACCAGTTTTTATTTATTAAGCTCACACACGTCTTCATTTGTTAGAGTACCAAAGCGACAGGGTAAAAATACACAAAACTCGCCGTCTAGAAGTGCTATTAGGCGTCTCCCGAACTTTGTATTGACCGCTTTTAATTTATCCACCGAGTACTTTTGATCTACGGATAGATCACACAATTTTACGCTCTGCACGGCGTCAGCAATATTTACCAGCTGCTGTAACTTTTCCATCTTGAACCGCTCTACAAATGCTTATAAATAGACAACCAAGTGGGCGCCCCCCTTTATAGCCGGCCACCCCCTCCCTCAATCGACGTCACGTGGTACGAGAAGAAGAACAGGGTCAATGACCTCTTGTACTAGTTCCAGATCTATTGTCTGCCCGCCAACCTGGCGCCAGGGTTGCGACGACGTCATCGGAAAAAACCCGTTGCCCGGGTCAATGACCTCAATATCTATTCTTGTCTCAACTTGTCTTGTTGGGCCGCCATGCTGACGCCAGGGAAAACCCATTGCCTGGTTCAATGACCTCACGATCCATTCTTGTCTCAACTCGTCTTGTCAGTCCGTCATAATGGCGCCGGGTTTCAATGACGTCACCAGGTGGTGGTTGCGACATCAGCGGAAAAAACCCAGAGGGAGGGGAGAGTGCGCACCCATGATGCGCAGTGGTCACTACTCGGTAAGCGGGCGAGCAGAGAATATGCCCCCATTCTATACAAGACAGCCATAACGAGAGGTTCATGCAGCGCCCTCATGCCGAAACGTCACGGATTGTATGCTCCCCAAATAAATAATAAACTCCAAAACATCAATCCTAGCCAATAATTAATTAACAATCATTAATAACTAATCATTAAGAACCAACATGTCCGGGGTGGTAGGCGAGGGGTTTTAGGGGAGGGGTTGTAAGGGAGGAAATTTCGTAATCATCACTTGAGAGAAGAGGTCAGAAGGAGTAGAAGGTGAAAACCAACATTGAGTAATCATCACAATACACACACTCTACAAGTCAAGTTCAAGGTCAAACTGGAACGAGCGGGCGTGCTAGGTAGTAACCTAAATAAAGACATAAGCAAAAATTATACTTTCCAAACAACGATAGGATGTTATATTTTATACCTATGAAAAATAAAAAGATGTTAGTAAAAAAAGTTAAAGGCCGGTTTCATAATCACATTTAGTAACCCTAAATAGAAAGTTTAGGTGCTATCCTCCCTAAAACCGAATGAAGTACGTTTCATAGTCATATTTTAGTCGCGCTGCCCACTAAAGTTTAGTATCGATCCGACCTAAACTTTAGCAGCGCTGAGAGCACACTAAATCGACACTATTCAACTTTCAAGATGGAGGAAGATCGGATTTTTGATGATGATTTAATGGATTTAGTTGAAGTTATCGGTGTCATTGACAAATCACCTGAACCAAAAAGATATTTGTGGGATGCAGAAAACCCTGTCGAATTCTATTCTGACAGGGAATTCATCAGAAGATTCCGATTCAGCAAAGATACCGTGGTGAACATCATCGTCCCATTTTTGACTGGTCCAAACCAAAACGCGCGCGGTTTGCCAGTGCCACCTTTAATAGCACTTCGATTTTATGGGACTGGTAGTTTTCAGGTAAATATGTTTCTAAACTATTATTTTAATATCTATGTTTTATATCCTCAAAATACCCTTGTATAAAATTAATTGCATTATCAAAAGAAAATATTGTGGTCCACAGAGTTATACAGGTGCCTACATTTGCGTTATCTTTGTTTATTTATTTGTTTACTAACAGCATGGTCCACGAGATCTGGTTAGCTACGTAAAAATATAAATTAGAGTTAGATTCTCGTTTATTCTACATGAACATAATGTGATAGATATAAATATAATGCGTAAATGCAAACGAACGTTTCACTGAAATATAATCTAACCTTATCAAAGTTAAAATTCAATATTTTACTAAACTATTTTATTTGATCACAAACTTTTTTCTTTATTTATTTTATCAATAATTCCATGAGCCTTGGGATGGTACAATATGTTTAGTTGCGGGAATTGTTCAGATTATACAACCAATTTAAAAATGTGACGTAACATACCTGTAGGCCTACACATTTTTTCTTGTTAAAGCTTATTCTATATTTTTTAACGTAATTATCAGTTGATCACTGTCTTCCCATAAACACTTTGATGCATATAATATACATACATATTATTTAATTTTTTCACATAGTAGTAGTCTACAAAATGTTTGGTCTATCCACATATTTGCAACAATGGGATAGGGGTGGGAATAGTATAGCGTTGAGCAAATGCACCCTCATTTAAATTAATATGAATATTGTTAAAGACAGTTCTAAGATTTTATATATTTTACAGTTGGTTTGTGGTGATCTGGTTCGGTTGAGCTCTTCCACCATATCCAGGATTTTCAAGGTACTGTATGTTAAAATGAAAACATGTCTGGTTCCAATATTTGTCAATTCCAAAACCATCAACATATTTTGTAAGATAGGCCTATTATATTTTGTTCATATAATGTAGGATTTATATTCTTTTAAAGTTTGAAGGCCTACTTTTTGTTTAGATAAAGTTTGTTTATATAGCCTAATGAAGGTTTTATATTCTTTTTAAATGTGTTGGCCTACTTTGTGTTAAATTTTTAAAATAGGCCTGAGTTAGTAAATTTACCACTCAACTAGTCTTCAACTGGTAGACATATTTTTTGTTGGTCTTCTATTGCAAGTACATAATAAGGTTTCATTATAATTTAATATATACAATCCCCGAACCAACCATAAATAAGATAATTTTCAAAAACTTTGTCAATAATTATAGTAGTTTATTTATAGATGGTGTTTGATGAGTTGACAGACCACCTCTTGGAATATGTCAAGTTCCCGACCACAGACCAGGGTGGTGAAAGAAACTACCGCCTGTTTTGGAACATGTACCATTTCCTCCATTTCAGAAAAAAACCTTCAATGGACCTGACCTGGATTGAACCCCGATCTCCCTGTCCTCAGCACATCAGTTCAACACAAGAGAGACGCCATAGACAATTAGACCATTGAGGTTGCTCAGAGCATAGTTAAAATTGATACATAATGTTAGTATTTAGATATCAAACTAAATATTTAAAGGGTAACATTTGATACAACTACATTTATGATATTTAGAATCAAATTAATAACTTTATGTCCCCTGAGGTTGGAAATAATATGTGCCTACACCCCACCCCCCAAAATGTAAATAATGTGTCCGCTACACTAAAAATTGGAAAAATCAACCACATCCGTGAATTTTTTTAAAATTTTGTTTTTGAGCTTATATATACATTTCCTTGCCTACCCCATAAGGGAAATGCGTGTATAGGTATGTTAATTACTGTATTAGTAAAATTAACAGCTGGATGCTCTTCCTTCACCTGCCTCTCTTTTTAGGAATGAATGTAAAATTATAAAAGAAGGTAACTTATCTATTCAAAGTCGAACATATATTTTTAAGTTTTTTGGCTATTTTATTATATTATTTTGCTCATTGCATTTTACCACTTCGAGGTTGTTTCTGGGCCGGATATGGAGATTCTGGACATTGTGGCACGTTGGCCAGGAAGCACCCATGATGACAGGATCTTCAGCAACTGTCGAATGAAGACTCGACTGGAGACACGTCAAGTGAGGGGCAATCTTCTTGGAGATAGTGGATATCCACAATTGGATTACCTCTACACTCCAGTACCGCACCCACAGACTCCAGAAGAGTGGCGGTACAACACAGCGCAAAAGCAGACAAGGAAAGTGGTGGAGTGTTTGTTCGGGGTATGGAAACGTAGGTTTGCATGCCTCGGACAAAAGCTGAGAACCAACTTGCTCACTTCCACCAGTCATCATTGCATGTGTTGTGTTACACAACATCGCTATGCCGTGAGCTCCCACCTGAGGATACTGAAAGACTTGTGGAACATGTTCCTGTACAGAATGTGCGTCCCATCGAGCGGGGGAGAGCTGTTCGGGCCGCTTTCATCCAGCGTCACTTCAGTAATGAACATTAATCTCGTCTTGTCAACTGTTTTGTGTATGTTTTGTCCGTCGTCAATTTTATGTGTAGCTAAAACATGGAAATACGCTTCCTGGGTAAATCACCATGTAAAATATAGGATTAACGCATCTTACAAAGTACCACATGGGCCCACGCTCTATGGTGATGCGGAAAACTGTGTCATGTCCTACTTCTATCACCAGTGTTAAATTCAATCCCAAGGGAGGGGGTGTAGTTGTTAAAAAAATAAAATGGTTATAAACCATCAAATAAAGAAAAAAATAGAGTAATAAATATCTGACTATTGTTATTATTTTAAGGAGGTAACCCGCCTTACCCCTTCCCTGGTTTGCTTGAATTCAACACCTCATTGATTGTCCCTATTACATTGTTTAGTTCAGGACTTTTCATTATCTACTAATAAGATTTACATGGGATAACTTTTGTTTCATTACTTAAGTTATGTGGCTTATGTGATTTAACCAAGCCCAGACATAAGTTTTCAACTAAATAATGCATGGGCCATGGTACTCCCAGGTTTAATTCTCATGTTCAGGAGTTATTTTTAATCAAATATAGAAAACAGTGAGATAGTTTTGTTTTTAATATAAATGCTTTAACAATTATACCAGAGTACACCCAAATCTATTATTACATATAATTTAAACCTATTTATTTGCCAGAGAAAGATTAATGCCTTTTTCAGTGTTGAGTTTGTCCTGAACAGATATTATGATACAATGGGGCATTGGACTATTATTTAGCCCAATACAAGCGTTCTCGACAGTGAGAAGGCATGCTTAAATAAATACATCATATTTGACTTCATTTAGCTCAGGGTATTCCCACAAATCAAACAATCGTTAATATAAAAGTGTATGTTGTAAAAATTTGTTTTATTCACTATTTCTGGCTACCCATTCAGGCTATCCAACTAATATTTTAACAAATAGCATAGGGATGAAGAATATATAATTTAGAGGCAGTTACATATACTAGCATGAACAGTGTAAATACAATTATTTAGAAAAACCACCCTTGTGCACCTAACCAAGATTCAAATATGAATATTTCTCCCATGACAATCTTGTCCAATGGACACATTAGATCATGCGACCACTGATATTAATATCCATGTTATAAGACTTTTTGCTACAATCCAATATACGTAGGAAATCATAATCTGACAGTTAGAAAGGTTAATAGATTGAATTAAACATTTTCTTATGTCTAATCGTGATATGCAGCTGTCACCAGTACTAAAAAATAACACAAAATAGATAGTAATTTATTAACAATGTTTACCACTCTTTCTATGACAATTGGAGTTTATACAACATTAATCAAAGCACTTGTTTTGTTTGCTGCAATTGAAGAGGTGCTCATCGGGACGCGGGGCATAGCATATCTCGACGACTGGTTGTTCTACAGTCAGAGCAAGGAACAACTATACCACGTACCAGGCCTCATCGGAACCCTAGGACTTACAATCAACGAAGAAAAATCATCATCCAGCCCGACTCAACAGCTCACCTACCTGGGGTTTGAAATCGACACCGTCACATCCACGCTCACGCTTTCAGAATCAGCAAGAAACAAAGCGACCATCCTAATACAACACACCAGGATGGCCACGAACCGCAGCGTACAGCGTATAGCCGGGTACATGAGCTGGGTCGCGTACAACCTAAAGTGGCCCAGCTACGCCGTTGCCCGGTTATACCGACGACAACCGAAAGTCGCGGAAACCCTGTTGGGGTTACCGCGATGGAACACATGCAGATGGAAACGAAACGAGGACCAACCAATCCACATATTCGCCGACGCGACCCCATGGTCGATAGCGGCCTGCTGCAAGAGTCGGGAAGAAGCTTGGGTACAACGTCTGTACCATCCCGCAGAAATCAACAAGGCCGAGACCGTAGCAGCATTACTGGCTTTACATTGGTGGCACCGTAAGGACCGGAGCGACTCGACGCCGATCAGCCTGGGCGTCGACAATACGTCGGTCTTCCACGGACTACCAACAGGTAAAGGACTGGTGTTCAACGACGATAGAATCAGGGCCCTACACCTACACGTCTGCAACCTACTAAGAAGAAGGGAATGGACTGTCTTCTGGACGCCCTCCGAGTGTAATCCGGCGGACCATCCATCTAGAGGTGACCTGGATACTCTCCTGAGAGTGGAAGCGGTGGAAGCGGTCGAAGCGGGCCGGTTCGACATAACCACGGTCCCCACGGATAGATTAAGTTTATTGTACATTTAACCTGTCATTGTAACTGTATAATGTATAAAGGTAATTAATAATAAAGGCCTAGGCCGCCGCCTCCTCGTGCCTCCTTCGGCTGTCCCCTCCTGGGACCCTCCAGTCGCTATTCCGCGCCATGTCGGCACAAGGAAATCTATAAAAGCGGCGACTGGGCGGACTCAGGAGATCAGTCGGAGCCAGGTACGGGGAGCGGCAACAACAGTTTTACTGGTGGTTTGAACAATGGTGTACGATGTACCCATGGAAGGGACCAAGGAAGCGGTGATTGGGGAGATCCACCACCTGAACATGGAAGGTTCGGGGGTGACGGTGGAGGAATTCCGTGAGGAATTCAAGCTGGTCCGTGAGGTGCGGAGCAGGAGAGGTGAAGACAGGTGCCACTGGGTACTGGAGGTAAGCCCGAGGGTGAGAAATCACCTCATGAAAACCGGACGGGCATACATTGGATGGCTCTGCTGCAGAGTAAAGGACTACTCGGAGGTCGTTAGGTGCTTTAAGTGCCAGGGCTACGGCCATATGGGTAGGAGCTGCGGCAGGGACATCGCATGTAGGCGGTGTGGAGGGAAGCACGATGTCTCTAGGTGCAAGGAGACAAAGGTAAGGTGCGTGAATTGCATGAGGGCTGGAAGGAAGGACGGGCACGGAGTGGAGGATAAGAAATGTCCTACTTATGAGAACGCGCTTCATATAGCGATGAGAAAGGTCGATTATGGCCTATAAGATAGGACAGGTGAATGTGGGCCGGTCAAAGGTGGCAATGGCTGAGCTAGAGGGTGTGGCGAGAAGGAGGGATCTGGATATCCAACTGATACAGGAGCCGTACAGTATAGGCGGTGTGGTGAGATTTCCCGGTGGCAGAGCATTCTATGAAAGGAAAGAGGGCGAGGAGACGTGGGCCGCAGTAGTAATACTGAAGGCGGATCTGCCGGCTATAAAGTTGAGTAACTGGTCGGACAACAAGAGGGCGGTGGTTAAAGTGGGAGCCCAAGGGGACCTGGTATTGGCGTCCTGCTACTTTAAGTTTAACGAGGTAATCGGAGATCACATAGGGAGACTGGAAATGGCAGTGAGAGGTCTGGCAGGAGAGAGGATGGTGATCGGAGCGGACGCAAATGCCAGATCGATGTTGTGGTACGATCGGGTGCTTGACGAGGCCGGAGAGGCAGTGGAGGATTTCATTCTCGCCAATGATCTAACAGTGGTTAATACGGATGGCGAAGAACCAACTTTCGAGAGTGTGAGAGGCGCAAGGGCGAACCTTGACGTAACGCTGGCCTCTAGAAATGTAAATACGGCAGAGTGGAGGGTGATCGGCGGCGAGGTGGAATCCGACCACAAGTTGATAGTATTCGGAATTGAAACGGAAGTGGTGAGAGGTGAGAGGAGAGGGGCGGCTCCCGAACCGAGATTCGATATAAAGAATGCTGACTGGGAAAGATACCGTGCGGCTCTTGTAGCGGAGGATATGGGAAGGATCAGAGAGATGGACGGAGCGGAGGCTAAGGCGAGGGAGTTGGAAAAGAGCATGATGAGGGCATGCGGGGTGAGTATCCCGAGAGTTGATGGTCAGAGGCTGAGGAGCTGGTGGACGATGGAGCTCACCAGGCTCAAAAGAGAGAAAAACCGTAAGATGGGGCAGTGGAAACGGTTGAGAAACGAGGGAGGGGGTCCTCAGGAAGTTGAAGGGAGGAGAAGGGCCTATGTTGTGGCCAGGAATGAGTACACGAGAAAGGTGAGGAAGGAAAAGTGGTTGGCTTGGGAGCGACTAATAGAGGCTGAGACGGATGACCCATGGGGGAAAGTGTACAGGATCGTTCTAGGTAAGAACAGGCTGAACCTGATGTTGAGTTGCCTAGAGAAAGAGGGTGGAGGGTTCACCACCAGTGTGGCGGAGACCGTGGAGTTCATGCTCGACGGATTACTCCCAGATGACAATAGATTATTATTATTATTATTGTTTAACGGCCCATCGACACATCTAGGTCATTAGGGCCTTGAAATATATTATATACATGATAAGATCCCCATAGGGGAAAGAGATAAAACATTCACCATCTGAGACACTCCATAGGAGTGCTCAATTGGACTCTTGGTATAAATTAAGTGATACACCTGCTAAAAAGAAAACCACAAGTGTATCACTCCAATAAAAAGACAAAACAAACATATTAAAATATAACACGTTAAAAAGACAAAACAACATGTTAAATTGTAATAAAACCGTTAAAAAGATCTCAATATGAGATAATATCCAAAAGAGCCACTTTATAAAAGTGACTCAAATGGCATTAAAAAGATCCGCCTGGCGTATAAAACGGAGTAAACAAATAACTCCATCCGCACTATCGCGTAATAAAAAACGTAAGTCACCTTTAAAATCAAGAGCCAGACGGATAGGGGCTAGTTTGCGACACTCCACCAAAATGTGATGCACACTAAGGGGAGTATCACAAAACTCACACAATGGAGGTGGATCCCCTCTTAGTAAAAAACTATGGGTCAATGAAGTATGCCCGACGCGGAGTCTCGTCACGATGACCTCCTCTCTTCTAGACTTTCGTATAGAAGAGGGCCATCGCGACACACCGTCCCTGATGGACCGCAGCTTGTTCTGAGCAGGGGTCGAGACCCACTGCTCGTGCCAGGTGCGTAAGACTCCACGCCGAACATAACCCTTTAGATCTAAAAACATGACACCCAAACTCGCCTCCGGAGGCATACGTGCTGCCTCCTTGGCTGCCTGGTCCGCCAGTTCATTTCCTGGAAGACCAGCGTGACCAGGAATCCAGCAAAAGGCAAGCCGGGTGCTTAATGAATCTATTTTTAAAATTTGTTCGTGAATCATCCGCACGAGAGGATTCCACGAGTAGAGAGTGGACAATGCCAACAGAGCACTCATGGAATCCGTGCAGATGAGGACAGAACGGTGACTACTTCGGTAAACAAAACACAAAGATTTAAAAATGGCATATAATTCAGCTGTAAAAACACTGGTTTCATTAGGTAAACCAAATTTAAAATTGGATCCTTCCACAACAAAAGCACATCCCACGGAGACTCCAGATTTAGAGCCATCAGTGTAGATGCGCTCAAATCCGTGAAAGCGAGTGGAGAGGAGCTCATTAAAAGTCCTCTCATATACAAAGTTTGGGGTGGTCGCTTTAGGGAACTTGGCAAGATCAAAATGGCATTTCGGAGGGCGTATTTTCCAGGGAGAAACTCGACCTGGTGATGTGGGGATAGCCTTTGGCAGGACTATCCCACACGTGTCGAAAACAGATAGCATCCGGATCCCAACCGGCCTTGTACTACGCCATTTAGTTTCATACAAGACACGGTTAGGGGGATGAAATACAGGGCGGTAAGCAACATTATTTGGCATGCAATGCAGTTTCGACACGTAAGATGCCAGGAGGTAAGACCGCCGGTAAGAAAGAGGGGGCTCACCGGCGTCAGCACAGATGCTGACGACTGGACTGGTACGAAAAGCACCAGTAGCCAGTCGAATGCCAGCATGGTGGACGCTATCGAGCATCTTTAACGCCGAGGGTCTAGCGGAACCATATACAAAACTGCCGTAATCAAGTTTTGATCTCACCAAGGCTCTATAGAGACGCATCAAGGTTTCCCTATCAGCACCCCAAGAGCGACCACTCACAACTTTAAGTAAATTCAAAGCTTTAATACACCTCGCTTTCAGGTCTTTGATGTGGGGGATCCAAGTTAGTTTAAAATCGAATAAAAGTCCCAGGAACCTTACGGTCTCGGAGACAGGTAAAACAACGTTGTTCATTAAAATATTGGGGGCTGGCTGTATTCCACGTAATCTATGGAAGTGGACGACAGTCGTCTTGGCCGCAGAGAAACGAAAGCCATTACGAGATGCCCACAACCATAGATTGTTTACAGCGAGTTGTATCTGTCGTTCAGCCCTGTGGAGACTTGATGAACTGCAATAAATTGCGTAGTCATCCACAAAAAGACATGAACGGACAGGTACGTGCACGTTGTCCACGATGCTATTTATCGCGATAGCGAATAACGTAGTGCTTAAAATACTACCCTGAGGCACCCCATTTTCTTGAATAAAATCATCGGATAAGGTGTTGTTTAACCTTACCCGGAAGTGTCTATCAGACATAAAATTAGATATAAAAATAGGGAGGTTCCCCGGAACCCCCAATTAAACATGGTTTTTAAAATGCCGTACCGCCAGGTGGTGTCGTAAGCCTTCTCCAAATCAAAAAAGACAGCCAAGAGGTGCTGTTTATGGGGAAAGCGTCACGAGCTGCTGTCTCAAGGCGAACAAGGTGATCCACCGTGGATCGGTTACGGCGAAAGCCACATTACATATTGGATAGTAGATTGCGGGATTCTAGATACCATATAAATCTTTTATTGATCATTTTCTCTAATATTTTGCATACACAACTAGTTAAGGCTATCGGTCTATAACTAGTTGGCTCTAATTTATCCTTGCCACTTTTATATATTGGGATAACGGTTGCTTGCCTCCACAGTGTTGGGAATTGACGAGATTCCCAAACACAATTGTAGAGGTCTAAGAGGAACGCCCGTCCAGCAGGGGACAGTTGGCGCAACATTTCGTAATGGATATCATCCGGGCCAGAAGTTGTATTGCCCGCCTGGGACAGGGCATAGGTAAGTTCCTCTTTAGTAAAGGGGGAGTTATAATCCTCCCCCGACTTTGGCCAAAATCAATAGTAAGGCGCTCGATGCTGCGCTTATGCACCACGAACTCGTTAGAGTAGCTCGCAGTGCTAGAAATAGCGGCGAACATCGAGCCCAATACATTGGCGACCTCCATAGGGGAGGAGACAAGTGAACCGTTAGACATGAGTGCGGGTATATTATAAATGGTATTTTTGCTACTACGTACTTTACGAATGTGATCCCAAACCTTGGTTGTGGGAGTGGAAATAGTAAGGGTAGAAATAAACTGTCTCCAAGACTCTCTTCTGCTTTCTCGAATAATACGGCGAGCTCTAGCACGTAGAATCCGGAATGACTCCAGATTCTCCGAATTAGGACGTCGATTAAAGATACGCAGGGCTCTTCGACGGTTAGAAATAGCAAGCCGGCACTCCTCGTTCCACCAGGGAACAGGACGGTGGCGCGGGTTTGGCGAGGATTTAGGGATGGATGCCCTCGCCGCCGCTATGACCGTCGAAGTGAATTGCCCAGCCTTTACATCGACGTCGGGAGAATGGGGTTCGTCGAATACGGCGAGCTCGCGGAATTTATCCCAGTTAGCACGTTTAAGAACCCATTGGGGTAACCGTGCTGTACTGGGAGGATCTTGGATTTTTGAAAGCAGAATGGGAAAGTGATCGCTGCCACATAGGTCCGAGTGAACCTCCCAAAGGTAGTGAGCAGCAATCCCGGGGCTACATAGGGCTAGGTCGATGGCAGAGGATACACCATTAAAGGTGGAGAAGTGTGTCTGGGTCCCGGTGTTCATTAACACCAGGTTTCCCGAGACAAGAATATCCTCTACCATCCTCGCGGGCGTCTGTAAAATTTGACCCCCACACCAGGTTATGCGCGTTAAAGTCCCCCAAGATGATATAGGGGGCGGGAAGTTGTATAAAGAGGGCCTCTAGTGTCCTCTTGGAAACACGTTCACCTGGCGGGAGGTAGATGCAGCATACGGTTACCTCCATAGGAAGGGAGACTCTGACAGCAATCACTTGGAGATCAGAAACAATATTAATATTCTTATGATATATAGTACTTCGTGCGAATATAGCCACACCTCCGCTAGCCCGATCAAAGAAAGGCTTGTCGGTACGATACACATCGTACCCACGAAGCATCGGGTTGTCAGTTGGGCGGAAGTGGGTCTCCTGCAAGCACAAGATGGAAGGATGCAGGGAAGAAATTATTAGTTTGATTTCCTCTACACGAGCATAGAAACCCCTACAATTCCATTGTAGTAGCGACATAAGTTATTAGTATGAAATTTAATTATCCTCGCAATCCATTTCACTATCCTTTAAGAATAAAAATTTGTTGAGGCCCTTTTTAGGCCCTCTTGCCTTTCCCAGTCTCTCCTGTACCTCTCGCTTCAGGAGAGGCTTCGGCTTATTTTGGAGAGACTGGTTAGTCGGATCCTTGCGCGAAGGCTTTGTTAAGGCCTTCGACGCTTTCTTAATAGTATTCTTTTCGTCGGTCTCCTGCTGGTCCATCTTCAAGGCACCAGTGGGACTCGCCTCTACGGCCTCACCTGCTTCGCCACTCATCCCCTCCTCTGGAGGCACAGAGGCGAGAGTGAGCAACTCAACAGTGGCCGCACGAGATTTATTTCCCGAGGAGGGCTCGGGGGGATTCCCCGAGGAGGTCTCGGGGGGGTTCCCCGAGGAGGGCTCGGGGGGGTTCCCCGAGGAGCCCTCCTGGGTGGTACAGGTGGGGGAGACGACTTAGGTGGCAGTTTTGCCCCTATTGACAATTTCGGCGACACCTTGGTTGGCGCGTTTTCAATACGGATGTCTCGAGCAGAGACCAATGGCACAGGTCGCGATGACGTCTTAACGAGATTAACTGCACAATGGCAATTGGGACAGTTAATGTTCTGGCTGACCATCTGGCTATATGATGTTTGGAATACCGGAGCCTGACTAGATGCGTATTCCTTGCGTGCCTGGGCATGAGATCTTTTTTTCGGATTGAATCTCCAGGACTTTTTTTTTCTACCTTCCATTTCGGACAGGCCCGAGACCAGGCAGAGTGTGGACCCTTGCAGTTTATGCAGAACTTCGGAGACTCACATGGTGTTTCGTGAGCCTCTTGTCCACAATCCGCACATGTCGGCTTACCACGGCATCGCAGCTTCGTATGCCCAAATTCCTGACACTGAAAACAGCGCCCTAGGATTAGGGACATACGGCCGGACCCTGAGCACGTGGAAACCTGCTCGGACCTCCTTTGGAAGGGTAGGTGTAGCAAAAGTTAGGATATACGTGTCAGTTTTTTTATCTTGTCCGTTCTTTTTGATGCCAATACGGTACACTTCGGTGACGTGTTGAGGGGAAAGCTCCTCACAGATATCCTCAATGCTCACGCAGTCGAGGTCATAGCAAGTGACCACTCCCTTGCAAACATTGAGGAACCTGTGAGGTAGAGGGAGGTAGGTAGAGGATAGTGAGGAGAGGTAGGTGCTCGGGATGTACCTAGACATCTTGGGTGCTTTTGACAATGCGTGGTGGCCGGTGATATTAGAGGTACTGAGAGAGGTGCAGTGTCCCAGAAATCTGTGGATGGTAATTGAGGACTATTTAAGAAATAGGAAGGTGACGCTAAGAATGGAGGGGGTTTTAAAGACCAAGACCCCGACGAAAGGGGTGCCCCCAAGGTTCGGTGCTGGGACCGTTACTATGGAACGTATTGTTCAACGGCTTTCTCAATGGAGAGTATGGTGAAGGTGTTAGCATCACGGCGTATGCCGATGACGCACTAATGTTGGTAAAGGCGGACGCGAGAGAGGCTTTAGAGAACAGAGTGGAGAGGGTGATGAGAGAAGTACTAGAATGGGGAAAGAGGAACAAATTGGTCTTTTCCTATGACAAGACAGGAGTGATGATGTTGAAAGGTGAGTTGAGTCGGAGAAGCGATACAGGTTCGCGCGAGCCCAGGACCTGTATAAAAGGGCTACAGGCTTACTTGTAATGCACGCCTGCAATGATACTGATCATACGGTAGAACACAATACCGTACTTGATAGGAGGGTTGTAAAGGATCTATATGACTCCCTGTGGGGGGTGAAGCCCTCAACAAGGGTAATCAGGCAAGTTGAGGAAGTATCGAAGGTTGATCTGAATTCCTTTCTCGGGCCGATCACGGCGGACGACGTGAGGAGACTGGGTAGGAATAAGAAATTGACCGCTCCTGGGTTGGATGGCGTCAGGCGAACAGCCTTGATCGGTGGGAGGAAAAACAGGGTGCTGGCGGCCCTGTTTAACATGATAGCTCATGGTCTGTTGCCCTCTCCATGAAGCCACAACAGGACCAGATTGATTCCCAAGGAAGGGAAGGAGCTGAGTAAAGCAGAAAATTATCGCCCCATTACTATAGGGTCTATTGTGGGCCGTTTATTTTGGGGGATAATCGACAATAGGCTGAGACGTGTTGTTAAGTTAAACCCACGCCAGAAGGGCTTTGTTGATTAGCAGGGATGCTTTGCTAATGTTCGGTTGTTGACAAAGCTGGCGAGAAGGATGAAGTTGGAGGAAGGGGGGGGGATTGGCATTCAGCTTGATGTCTCCAAGGCCTTCGACACAGTGCCTCACGAGGCGATAGGCCCTGCGCTTGCGAGGCAGGGCATGCCAATCCCCATAGTGTATATCATTATGAGGTCGTACCAGGGGGTGCAAACGCACATCTCGCACCCCGGAGGTGATATTCCCATTGGTTTAAAGCGAGGGGCCAAGCAGGGCGATACGCTTTCGCCTCTGATTTTTAACCTGGTGATGGACCAGCTGATTAACACACTTGAGTCGATGCCCGGCTATAATATTGGCGGCGTGAACATATCATGTATGGCTTTCGCCGACGATATTTTTCTTTTTGCGTCGACCTGCCATGAAGTCCAGGACTTATTGGATACCACGGTCAAATTTTTGGGGGAATTGGGCATGTCCATATCGGACGCTAAGAGCAAGGCTTTTGAAGTCGTCACAACCTATGATTCCTGGTATTTGGCGGACCTGGGCGTTAAAATTAGAGGTGTTCGCTTGCCAGCCACGAAGGTGGATGAGACTCTGACCTACCTGGGGGTCAAGTTCTCACTGTGGTCGGGTATAGATTTGAAGGCCACGTAGACCAACCTGGAGGGTGTTATGCTCAGAGTGAAGAAGTTGGCTCTTAAGCCATACCAAAAGATGAACCTATAGCGTACGTACCTGATCCCACACTATCTCCACCAGTTGGTATTGGCGATGCCTTCTGGTAACTATCTTGGGGTGGTGGATAGGTTGCTGAGGACCACCCTGAAGGATATATTGCACATACTCCAGTCAATTGCGAACGGAGTGCTTTATTGTGGCTGGAATGATGGGGGGTTTCAGTCGGAGGACCCAACAACAAATCTCTCATATCAGACAAGCAGAACCTAAAGCTTCTAGTTAGTCTCGTCAAGTCACAGTCTTCCAATCAGCCAGAAAGTATACCACGGGCCGAAGAACCTTCGTCCGAACCAGATTCAGTCATCTACACATTGTCAGATCCAGAACCAGCGACACCAGACAAAACCCCGGAGAAATCGGACAGTGAGGCGGGGTAAGGTTTCCCTTCGCCCTCAAGCATAGCAACACCAGAGCTACTATGGCAACCAGACTTCGGGTACGTCACAAGACTTGCATCTCAGGCACCACGGACCACTTACAAGTACCGACACCCGAAAGAAATGGCGAACTCAGAAATCACAGCGGAACTACCGACGCTCCAAGAAACAGTAGCCTCGCCTCAATGGAAGAGAGGTTCAGGCAGATCTCCGACCACTTTGGAGCTGCAAGTCAGAATGCTCAGACATCATCTGCTGGAGCGATCAAACCTTCTACGGCACACATCCAGCAGACATCGAGTTCCGGGACGCTGCAACCAGTAGAAGCCTGGGAGTCCCTGGGAGCAGTAGTCACGTCGCAACTTGCGGCCACCGACGCGCAAGCCCTGCGCCTGGGACTAGCCATGAAGGCCAAGCTCCTAGAACTTCCCCCGGGCAAGGACTCACACGAGGCGAGGTTCTTGCCGGGGATGATGGCCCACTACCTGGGGATACCACCGGTGGCCAGAGAAAAACTCCACCGGCTCAACCTGATATGCCTGGCAACTACGAAGTCCTGGAATGAAGCCATAGCGGCATCGGGGGACTGCGGATCCGCGGGATCTACCCGCCGCCGTCGCAAATAATCTATCACGATCGACCACAGCCAAGAGCACCCCGAGGTCGAGGTCTACGGAAGAACAAATAAGATGGTGGACACGCCTACACCTGGGGCTGCGGGTGCCTTGGGTGCTGAGAGGAAAGGACTCCGCAGGATCAAGAAAATTCATCAAATCTTTAGGTGTACCACATGTAAAATGTATTAATGAACCATGTATTATTTGTTTTCACATTAAAATGAGCTACGGCTCGGGCAATCCTTCTGCCCTTCGGCTCATCCTGCCGGACCTTCCACCTTATACCGTTGAGCCAATCCCAGGCGCAAGGGTATATAAGCGGGAGGAGCCCAGAATCGGGATGCAGTCGGAGGACTAGAGGACCCAACAACATCTCTCATGTCAGAAAAGCATAACCTAAAGCTTCTAGTTAGTCTCGTCAAGTCGCAGCCTCCCAAGCAGCCAGAAGATACACCACAGGCCGTGGAACCTTTGTCCGAACCAGATTCAGTCATCTACACATTGTCAGATCCAGAATCAGCGACACCAGACAGAACCCCGGAAAGAACACCGGAGAAATTGGACAGCGAGGCACAGGAAGGTTTCCCTTCGCCCTCAAGCATAGCAACACCAGGGCCACTATCGCAACCAGACTTCGGGTACGTCACAAGACTTGCAGCTCAGGCACCACGGACCCCGATGGAAGAAAACTAGTGCCGAGGGTTTCAATAGGAGCCGCCCTGTATGCGCACGATCAGTTCTCTGAAGAGAATGGCACTCAATGCGCGCATTAAGTTCCCATATACTGCCCAGGATCTTCGTATGTATAAAGCGTCATGCAATAGAAGTGAGTTGACGAGATGGGGAGCTCTGAGGACTCAGGGCCAGGCAGTATAGACCTTCAGGGAGGGTGGAGCGAGTAACTCCTTCCTGAAGGACCCAACTCTACTGAAACCTTGTAGATTTACGACGGCCCTGCAGTTGAGAACGAATACGGGTGATAACAGGACGAGTCTCAACAGAGCCATTCCGCAGGCCGAAGTCTCGTGTCGGAAGTGTGGGGCTAGATTGAAGAACTTAGGGAACATACTAGATCAATGGACCCATACCAAAGCCGCGAGGATACGTCGGCATAATGAGATAAGAGACTTCATTTAGCAAAGGGTCCTTGAAAAGGACGAGACGGCGATCGTAACGAAGGAACCTGAGTTCAGGGCTCCTAGTGGCGAAAATCTTAAACCCGACCTGGTCGTCAAAAGCCGGGATGGGGTTTTTCTGGTCGACGTGACTGTCCACCAGGAAGATGACGATATCTTGTCCCTAGTGAGGACTGAGAATATCGAGAAGTATTCAGGGTTGTTGGCGTCACTGGAAGCTATGTACGAGTCCCCTAGATTAGGCTCAGTCCTCCCCATTGTTGTGGGAACTAGGGGCGCCATGCCGTCTTCAACAATAGACAGCTGGTCAAAGCTTGGGATCCGAGGAAAGGGAAATTTGAAGACAATATCGATGATAGCCCTTCGTAGTTCCATATAGATCTATCATGCTTTTTTGGACTACGATGGGCGGTTCATCTAGAGGTAGGACCAATCCGGCTAGACCGTCCCTTTAAGTTGTTTCTGTGATCATGTGGGCTACTGCAGAGGCCCCTATATCACGTGACGTGTGCGAGTCCTGTCCAGGTGCACATGGCAGGGCGGGGGTCAGCGGAACCATTTGACACTATACCCCACGAAGCGATTGGGCCAGCGATGAGTCGGCATGGGATGCCGCAAGTGGTTATAGGCCTAATCAGGAGATCATACGAGAAGGTGAAGACGACCATACAACTCAGTACAAGGGGATATTGACATTAAGCTGTTCCAGGGGGTTAAGAAAGGCGACTCTGTGTCCCCGCTGTTGTTCAATGTGGTGCTTGATGAGCTGATAGCGAGGCTTGATCAGAGGCCGGGCTATGAGGTTAGGGAGGGGGTGAATATCTCTTGCATGGCGTTTGCCGATGATCTTTTCCTGTTTGCAAGGGAAGCAAAACAGGGGCAAATGCTGGTGGACGAGACGGTGGGCTATCTAGGCAATCTGGGAATGAGTATCTCGGTCATGAAGAGCTGTACATTTGAGGAGAAGAAGACGAGATATTCATGGACCCTTGAAGACCCTAACATTGAAATTATTGGTCAGAGGATTGCGGCTGTCAAGGTGGACAAACCATTAAAATATTTTGGAATTGCCTATTCCCTGTGGTCGGGAATATACCTGGCGGTGACTGAGGAGAGCATGGGTAAGGGATTCTTTAGGGTTGGTAAGGCAGCGTTGAAGCCGCACCAAATTTTGAAGCTGATGATGGTGTACATCATCCCCCATTACATGTACCAGCTGGTGTTGGCGATGCCATCGGGGAATGTGTTGAAGAGGATTGACCAGTTGATACGGAATACGTGTAAGCAATTTTTACATCTGCCTATGTCAATAACTGATAGCATACTCAATTGCAGGGTGTTGACCATGTTTCACCAAACCTCGTGGAGGTCAACAGGAGGGACGTGGCTGAGCTCTATGAGGTGCTATGGGGAACGGCACCGGAAGACAGGCTTTCTGAGCCAGTGCCCGTGCAAGAAAGGGTTAAGTTGGATGATTTCATATTACCCTTCACGAGGGAGGAAGTCAGAGCCAGGGCCGGGCAAATCAAGAGTTCCTTAGCGCCTGGGCGTGATGGTTTTAAGCCGGGCGCCCTTGGTGGGGCTACGGGCCAAGTGGTGTGCTCAACAGTATATCAGTTATTCCCATTACGTTTACCGTCTGGACGTCACTTAAGGTCTGGATCATTACAGTGCCATCTTGCAGTTTTCTAATAGAAACCTACTATTTTGCAGCACCATTTATCACCCCTTTCGAAGATACACGGGCTGGCAGGTTTCACGGTCTCACCGTCGTCTTCTCTAGACATTACCAGAAAGCGGGGCTGGGGCCTCACCAATTCTTGGATTTTTAATTGTAAAGGGCTGGACGGTCTCACCCGTTTCCGCCTTTTTTCGTTAGTACGGTCCTGTAAGGGGTCGGGCAGTGAGTTAACAGCGGGGTTTGGCTGTACGGTGCCAGCGGACAGTAAGATATCAGCAGCGACAAAAGATGTGGCCATGCTATTTTTGGAGACAGCCCACACAATACTCGGATCGTAGACCCAGGGTGATCCAAGTTGGTACTGCCACATGAAGCCTTGTTAACCCTCCCAACGGGGAAATCCACATGACGCTCTAGACATGACAATCTTCGCATGGGGCAACGCCAGGAGAGAGGTCATCGCAACAAGTCTTTTCTAAAAATAGGGTACCCGGTTATTGTCATACCTAAGGCCCTTCTACCAAGATATTACAACCGACCCACTTTCATGAAGGAGCTCAATTGCAGAGGTATCAAATAATTGTCGGAGGAGAGCCAGGTTAACATTATTATTATTATTATTATTATTATTATTATTATTATTGTGGTTTAGAGGCCCATCGACACATCGAGGTCATTAGGGCCTTGAAATATATTTAAAACATAATAAAATCCCGATAAGGGAGAGATATAATCATTCACCACCTGAGACACTCCATAGGAGTGCTCAAATGGGCTCAAAGTACAATTGAGTGAAACACCTGCTAAAAAAAACCCACAGGTGTATCACTCTAATAAAAAACAAAACAGACATATTAAAACAATATATTAGTTAAAAAGACAAAACTAACATGTTAAAATAGTTATTTTATTAAAGTTTGTTAAAATGGATAAAACGACAAGACAAACACATTAAAGTATACTATAATGTTAAAAAGGTCTCAATATGAGATAAAATCCATTGAGCCACTTTATAAAAGTGACTCAAATGGCACTAAAAAGATTCGCCTGGCGTATAAAATGGAGTAAACAAATAACTCCTTCAGCGCTGTCGCGTAATAAAAAACGAAGGTCACCTTTAAAATCAAGGGCCAGGCGAATAGGGGCATAACTGCAACACTCCACAAAAATGTGGTGCACACTAAGGGGAGCATCGCAAAATTCACACACTGGAGGTGGATCCCCTCTGAGTAAAAATCCGTGGGTTAGAAATGTATGCCCGACGCGGAGTCTCGTCACGATGACCTCCTCTCTCCTAGACTTTCGCATAGAAGAGGGCCATCGCGACACCGTCCCTGATAGACCGCAGCTTGTTCTGAGCAGGGGTCGAGACCCACTGCTCGTGCCAGGTGCGTAACATTATTATTATTGTGGTTTAAAGGCCCATCGACACATCTAGGTCATTAGGGCCTTGAAATATATTAAAACCATAATAAAATCCCCATAGGGGAAAGAGATATAACATTCACCATCTGAGACACTCCATAGGAGTGCTCAAATGGATTCATGGTATAAATTAAGTGATACACCTGCTAAAAAAAAACCACAAGTATATCACTCCAATAAAAAGACAAAACAAACATATTAAAATATAACACGTTAAAAAGACAAAACATGTTAAAATGATAATACGTTAAAAAGACAAAACAACATGTTAAATTGTAATAAAACTGTTAAAAAGATCTCAATATGAGATATTATCCAAAAGAGCCACTTTATAAAAGTGACTCAAATGGCATTAAAAAGATCCGCCTGGCGTATAAAACGGAGTAAACAAATAACTCCATCCGCACTATCGCGTAATAAAAAACGTAAGTCACCTTTAAAATCAAGAGCCAGACGGATAGGGGCTAGTTTGCGACACTCCACCAAAATGTGATGCACACTAAGGGGAGTATCACAAAACTCACACACTGGAGGTGGATCCCCTCTTAGTAAAAAACTATGGGTCAATGCAGTATGCCCGACGCGGAGTCTCGTCACGATGACCTCCTCTCTTCTAGACTTTCGTATAGAAGAGGGCCATCGCGACACACCGTCCCTGATGGACCGCAGCTTGTTCTGAGCAGGGGTCGAGACCCACTGCTCGTGCCAGGTGCGTAAGACTCCACGCCGAACATAACCCTTTAGATCTAAAAACATGACACCCAAACTCGCCTCCGGAGGCATACGTGCTGCCTCCTTGGCCGCCTGGTCCGCCAGTTCATTTCCTGGAAGACCAGCGTGACCAGGAATCCAGCAAAAGGCGAGCCGGGTGCTTAATGAATCAATTTTTAAAATTTGTTCGTGAATCATCTGCACGAGAGGATTCCACGAGTAGAGAGTGGACAATGCCAACATAGCACTCATGGAATCCGTGCAGATGAGAACAGAACGGTGACACTTACGATACACAAAACACAGAGATTTAAAAATGGCGTATAATTCAGCCATAAAAACACTGGATTCACCAGGTAAACCAAATTTAAAATTGTTTCCCTCCACAACAAATGCGCATCCCACGGAAGCCCCACACTTGGAGCCATCCGTATAGATGCGCTCAAAGCCCTGAAAGCGAGTGGAGAGGAGCTCATTAAATGTCCTCTCATATATAATCGGCGGGGTGGTCGCTTTAGGGAACTTGGCAAGATCATAATGGCATTGAGGTAGGCGAATCTTCCAGGGAGAAACTCGACCTGGGTATGTGGGGATAGCCTTTGGCAGGACTATCCCACACGTGTCGAATACCGATAGCATCCTGATCCCAACCGGCCTTGTACTACGCCATTTGGTTTCATACAAGACACGGTTAGGGGGATGAAACACAGGTCGGTAGGCAACATGCTCCGGCATGCAGTGAAGTTTTGAAACGTAAGATGCCAGAAGATAGGACCGCCGGTAAGAGAGAGGGGGCTCACCGGCGTCGGCACAGATGCTGACGACTGGACTGGTACGAAATGCACCAGTAGCCAGTCGTATGCCAGCATGGTGGACACTATCCAGCATCTTCAACGCCGAAGGTCTCGCTGATGCATACACAAAACTACCGTAATCTAGTTTCGATCTTACCAAGGCCCTATACAGGCGCATCAAGGTTTCCCTATCAGCCCCCAGGACCGACCGCTAACCACTTTAAGCAGGTTGAGTGCTTTTATGCACCTCGCTTTCAGGTCTTTGATGTGGGGAATCCAGGTTAATTTAAAATCAAATAAAAGTCCCAGAAACTTTACGGTCTCCGAGACAGGTAAAACAACGTGATTCATTAAAATACTGGGGACTTGTTGTATTCCACGTAATCTATGGAAGTGGACGACCGTCGTCTTGGCTGAAGAGAAGCGAAAGCCATTACGCGATGCCCACGACCATAGATTGTTGACAGAGAGTTGTATCTGCCGTTCAGCCCTGTGGAGACTCGATGAACTACAATAAATTGCGTAGTCATCCACAAAGAGGCATGAACGGACAGGAAGGTGTACGTTGTCCACAATGCCATTTATTGCAATGGCGAACAACGCACAGCTTAAAATACTGCCCTGGGGCACCCCATTTTCTTGAATAAAATCATCGGATAAGGTGTTGTTTAACCTTACCCGGAAGTGTCTATCTGACATAAAATTAGCTATAAAAACAGGGAGGTTCCCACGGAACCCCCAGTTAAAAAGGGTTTTTAAAATGCCGTACCGCCATGTGGTATCGTACGCTTTCTCCAAGTCAAAGAAAACTGCCAAAAGATGCTGTTTATGGAGAAAGGCGTCACGAACTGCCGTCTCGAGACGGACGAGATGATCCACCGTAGATCGGTTGCGGCGAAAACCACATTGAATATTTGATAGTAGATTGCGGGATTCTAAATACCATATTAATCGTTTATTTATCATTTTTTCCAATATTTTGCATACACAACTAGTTAAGGCTATCGGTCTATAACTAGTTGGTTCTAATTTTTCCTTGCCACTTTTATATAGAGGGATAATTGTTGCTTGCCTCCACAGTGTTGGGAACTGACGAGATTCCCAAACACTATTGTAGAGGTCCAACAGACATGCTCGTCCAGCAGGGGGTAACTGGCGCAACATTTCATAATTAATGTCGTCGGGGCCAGGAGCTGTGCTACCCGCCTGGGACATGGCATAGGTCAGTTCATCTAAAGTAAAGGGGGAGTTGTAATCCTCCCCCTGACTCTGACCAAAGTCAATAGAATGGCGCTCTATGTTCCGCTTATGCGCTGCAAACTCATTTGAGTAGCTTGCAGTGCTAGATATGGCGGTGAACATAGAGCCCAATACATTGGCGACCTCCACAGGGGAGGAGACAAGCGTACCATTTGACATGAGGGCAGGTATGTTATTGATGGTATTTTTGCTACTACGTAATTTACGAATATTGTCCCAAACCTTAGTTGTGGGAGTGGAAATTGTAAGGGTAGTTATAAACTGTCTCCAAGACTCTCTTCTGCTTTCACGAATGATACGGCGAGCTCGAGCACGCATAATCCGGAATGATTCTAGATTATCCAAGGTAGGACGCCGATGGAAGAGACGTAATGCTCTTCGACGGTCAGAAATGGCCAATCTACACTCCTCGTTCCACCAGGGAACAGGATGGTGGCGCGGGTTTGGCGAGGATTTAGGGATAGATTCCCTCGCCGCCATGATGACCGTCGAAGTAAAATGGGCAATATTAACATCGACGTCCGGAGAAAGGGGTTGTACAAATACGGCGAGCTCGCGAAATTTATCCCAGTCAGCACGTTTAAGCACCCATTGTGGTGCACGTGCTATACCGGGAGGGTCTTCAATTAGCGAAAGCAAAATGGGAAAGTGATCGCTGCCACATAGATCCGAGTGGACCTCCCAAAGGAAGTGGGCAGCGATCCCGGGGCTACATAGAGTTAGGTCGATGGCAGAGGATACACCATTAAAGGTGGAAAAGTGTGTCTGGGTCCCGGTGTTCATTAACACCAGGTTTCCCGAGACAAGAATATCCTCTACCATCCTCCCGCGGGCGTCTGTATAATTAGACCCCCACACCAGGTTGTGTGCGTTAAAGTCCCCCAAGATAATATAGGGGGCGGGAAGTTGTTTAAAGAGGGCCTCTAGGCTCCTCTTTGAAACACGTTCACCTGGTGGGAGGTAGATGCAGCATACAGTTACTTCTATAGGAAGGGAGACTCTGACAGCGATCACTTGGAGATCAGATACAATATTTATAGACTTATTATATATATTGCTACGTGCAAGTATAGCACACCTCCGCTAGCCCGATCGAAGAATGGCTTGTCGGTACGATATACATCGTACCCACGAAGCATCGGGCTGTCAGTTGGGCGGAAGTGGGTCTCCTGCAAACACAATATGGAAGGATGCAGGGAAGAAATTATTAGTTTAATTTCCTCTACACGAGCATAAAAACCCCTACAATTCCATTGTAGTAGCGACATAAGTTATTAGTATGAAATTTAATTATCCTCGCAATCCATTTCACTATCCTTTAAGAATAAAAATTTGTTGAGGCCCTTTTTAGGCCCTCTTGCCTTTCCCAGTCTCTCCTGTACCTCTCGCTTCAGGAGAGGCTTCGGCTTATTTTGGAGAGACTGGGTAGTCTGATCCTTGTTCGAAGGCTTTAAGGCCTTCGACGCTTTTTTAATAAAAAAATTTTCGGCGGTCTCTCGCTGGTCCTTCTTCAAGGCACCAGTGGGACTCGACTTAGCGGCCTCAACTGTTCCGCAACTCGTCCCCACCTCCGGAAGCCCAGAGGTGGGTGTGAGAGGCTCAACAACGGCCGCCCTTGTTTTAATGCCCCGAGGCGAGCTCGGGGGTGTTCCCCGAGGCGGGCTCGGGGGTGTTCCCCGAGGCGGGCTCGGGGGTGTTCCCCGAGGCGGGCTCGGGGGTGTTCCCCGAGGTGGGCTCGGGGGAGTTCCTCGAGGAGGTCTCCTCGGGGGTATAGTGGGGGAGACGATCGTTGTGGCGGTTTGGCCTCCTTTAAAAATTTAGGCGCCACAGAAGTTGGCGCGGAGTCAACATAAATGTCTCGAGAAGAGACCAATGGCACTGGTCGCGTTGGCTCCTTAGCAATATTAACTGCGCAATGGCAGTTGGGACAGTTTATATTTTGACTGACAATCCGGCTATATGAAGTTTGAAATACCGGAGCTTGACATGATACGTATTCCTTGCGTGCCTGGGCATATGAGATCTTCTTTTCAGATTGTATCTCCAGGACTTTCTTCTCTACCTTCCATTTTGGACAGGCCCGAGACCAGGCGGAATGCGGACCCTTGCAGTTGACGCAATATTTAGGAGACTCGCATGGTGTTTCGTGAGCCTCCTGTCCACAATCCGCACAGGTTGGCTTACCACGGCATCGCAGCTTCGTATGCCCAAATTCCTGGCACTGAAAACAGCGCCGAGGGTTAGGGACATACGGCCGGACCCTGAGCACGTGGAAGCCTGCTCGGACCTCCTTCGGAAGGGTAGGAGTCGCAAATGTGAGGATATACGTATCCGTCTTCTTTTCTTGTCCGTTCTTTTTGGTAATAATACGGTAGACCTCGGTGACATGCTGAGGGGAAAGCTCCTCACAGATATCCTCAATGCCTACGCAGTCGAGGTCATAACAAGTGACCACTCCCTTGCAAACATTGAGGAACCTGTGAGGTTCCACCTTCACCGATATATGAGTCGTATTGCTCAACGGTATTTCGGAGATGGCCATTATATTTGAAGACTGTGTGTCAGTCGTGGTCTGAATCATAATGGTGCCATCACGCAGTTTCCTTATTGAGACTTCCGATTTCGCTGCTCCATTTATCACTCTTTCGAGGATAAATGGGCTGACACGTTTCAGATCTTCACTTTCATCCACTCGAGACATCACCAGGAAGCGGGGCTGGGGCCTCACCACTTCCTGGCTTTTCATCACAACAGGGCTGGACGGCCTTACCCGTTTCCGCCTCTTATCATTAATACGGCCCTGTGAGGGGCCGGGCAGTGAGATGCCAGCGGAACTTGGCAGTACGGTGCCAGCGGACAGTAAGGTGTCAGCTGTGACAATTAACTCATTCATGAGTGGGAGGACAACCTGCAAAAGTACTCGGATCGTAGACCCAGGTTGATCCCAGTTGGTTCTACCACATAGGGCCCTGTTAACTCTTCCGACGAGAGGCTCCATACGACGCTAGACATGACAACCTTCATATGGAGCATCGTCGGGAGAGAGGTCACCGCAGCAAGTGTATGCAGGAAAGTGCTAATTTTACGTCCGGGACCCTCATGAACGCAACCGGTCTTTTCTCAAGGTAGGGTACCCGGTTGTCATCCCTAAGGCCCTTCTACCAAGATATTACAACCAGCGCACTTTCATTCGGGAGCTCAAGGCAGTGGTATCCAATAATAAACAGAGGAGAGCCGGGTTAGTTGCCAAGGTCGTCAACGGAAAGGCCAAAGGCCTCTGTGCAGGATGAACGGTGGGGGAAAGGAAGAAAAAGGTAAGGGTAGATAAAGCGAAGGGGGAAGAGTGAAAAAAAGGGGGAAAGTGAAGGAAGAAGAAAATGATGTGAAAGGAAAGATATAGGATAGGTTTGTCCCACACGAAGTACGTCCTGCACAGAAACCTCCCCTTTTAGTCGCTTCTTACGACAAGCAGGGGTTACTGCGGGACTATTCTAAACCCCGTCCCGCAGGGGGGCAGGTGCGTAACACTCCACGCCGAACATAACCCTTAAGATCAAAAAACATGACACCCAGACTCGCCTCCGGAGGCAAGCTCGCTGCCTCCTTGGCTGCCTGGTCCGCCAGTTCATACCCTGGAAGACCAGCGTGACCAGGAATACAGCAAAAGGCGATCCGGGTGCTTAATGAATCAATTTTTAAAATTTGTTCATGTATCATCTGCACGAGGGATTCCAGGAATAAAGTGTGATCAATGCCAACAGAGCACTCATGGAATCCGTGCAGATGAGAACAGAACGGTGACTATTTCGATATATAAAACACAAAGATTTAAAAATGGCATACAATTCAGCCGTAAAAACACTGGTTTCTTTAGTTAAACCAAATTTAAAATTGGATCCTTCCACAACAAAAGCACATCCCACGGAGGCTCCAGATTTAGAGCCATCAGTGTAGATTCGCTCAAATCCGCGAAAGCGAGTGGAGAGGAGCTCATTAAAGGTCCTCTCATATACAAAGTTTGGGGTGGTCGCTTTAGGGAACTTGGCAAGATCAAAATGGCATTTCGGAGGGCGCATTTTCCAGGGAGAAACTCGACCTGGTGATATGGGGATAGCCTTTGGCAGCACTATCCCACACGTGTCGAAAACCGATAGCATCCGGATCCCAACCGGCCTTGTACTACGCCATTTGGTTTAATACAAGACACGGTTAGGAGGATGAAAAACAGGGCGGTAGGCAACATGCTCTGGCATGCAGTGCAGTTTGGACACGTAAGATGCCAGGAGGTAAGACCGCCGGTAAGAAAGAGGGGGCTCACCGGCGTCGGCACAGATGCTGACGACTGGACTGGTACGAAAAGCACCAGTAGCCAGTCGAATGCCAGCATTGTGGACGCTATCGAGCATCTTTAACGCCGAGGGTCTAGCGGAACCATAAACAAAACTGCTGTAATCAAGTTTTGATCTCACCAAGGCTATATAGAGGCGCATCAAGGTTTCCCTATCCGCACCCCAGGACCGACCGCTAACCACTTTGAGCAGGTTTAGTGCTTTTATAGACCTCGCTTTCAAGTCTTTGATGTGGGGGATCCAAGTTAATTTAAAATCAAATAAAAGTCCCAGAAACTTTACGGTTTCTGAGACTCGAAGAACAGCGTGGTTCATTAAAATATTGGAGGCTGGCTGTATTCCGCGTAATCTATGGAAGTGGACGACCGTCGTTTTGGCTGCAGAGAAGCGAAAGCCATTACGCGATGCCCACGACCAAAGATTGTTAACACTCAGTTGTATCTGTCGTTCAGCCCTGTGGAGATTTGACGAACTGCAATAAATTGCGTAGTCATCCACAAAGAGGCATGAACGAACAGGTGAGCGCACGTTGTCCACAATACTATTTATCGCGATAGCGAACAACGTACAGCTCAGAATACTACCCTGAGGCACCCCATTTTCTTGAATAAAATCCTCGGATAAGGTGTTATTTAACCTTACCCGAAAGTGTCTATCCGATATAAAATTAGATATAAGAGAAGGAAGGTTTCCTCGAAACCCCCAATTAAAAAGTGTTTTCAAAATGCCGTACCGCCAGGTGGTATCGTACGCTTTCTCCAGATCGAAGAAGACAGCCAGAAGGTGCTGCTTATGGAGAAAAGCTTCACGGACAGCCGTCTCTAGACGGACAAGATGATCCACTGTAGATCGGTTCCGGTGAAAACCACATTGAATATTAGATAGCAGATTGCGGGATTCTAAATACCATATGAGTCGTTTATTAATAATTTTTTACAGTATTTTACATACACAACTAGTTAAAGCTATCGGTCGATAACTAGTTGGCTCTAATTTATCTTTGCCACTTGTTACCTGCTTGGGAGAGGGCATAGGTCAGTTCATCTTGCGTAAAGGGGGAGTTATAATCCTCCCCCGACTTGGACCAAAATCAATAGTACGGCGCTTGATGCTCCTCTTATGCACCGCGAACTCGTTAGAGTAGCTCGCAGTGCTAGAAATAGCGGCGAACATCGAGCCCAATACATTGGCGACCTCTATAGGGGGGGAAACAAGTGAACCGTTAGACATGAGTGCGGGTATATTATTAATGGTATTTTTGCTACTACGTACTTTACGAATGTGATCCCAAACCTTGGTTGTGGGAGTGGAAATAGTAAGGTAGATATAAACTGTCTCCAAGACTCTCTTCTGCTTTCTCGAATGATACGGCGAGCTCTAGCACGTACAATACGGAATGACTCCAGATTCTCCGAAGTTGGACGTCGATGAAAGAGACGTAGGGCCCTTCGACGGATAGAAATAGCCATCTGGCACTCCTCGTTCCACCAGGGAACAGGACGGTGGCGCGGGTTTGGCGAGGATTTTGGGATGGATGCCCTGACCGCCGCTATGACCGTCGAAGTAAATTGCCCAGCCTTAACATCAACGTCGGGAGAATGGGGTTCGTCGAATACGGCGAGCTCGCGGAATTTATGCCAGTTAGCACGTTTTAGAACCCATTGAGGGAACCTTGCTGTACTGGGAGGATCTTTAATTTGTGAAAGCAGAATGGGAAAGTGATCGCTGTCACATAGGTCCGAGTGAACCTCCCAAAGGAAGTGAGCAGCAATCCCGAGGCTACATAGGGCTAGGTCGATGGCGGAGGATACACCATTAAAGGTGGAGAGGTGTGTCTGGGTCCCGGTGTTCATTAACACCAGGTTTCCCGAGACAAGAATATCCTCTACCATCCTCCCGCGGGTGTCTGTAAAATTAGACTCCCACACCAGGTTATGCGAGTTTAAGTCCCCCAAGATGATATAGGGGGCGGGAAGTTGTATAAAGAGGGCCTCAAGAGTCCTCTTGGAAACACGTTCACTTGGCGGGAGGTAAATGCAGCATACGGTCACCTCCATAGGAAGGGAGGCTCTGACAGCAATCACTTGGAGATCAGAAACAATATTAATATTCTTATGATATATAGTGCTTCGTGCGAATATAGCCACACCTCCACTAGCCCGATCAAAGAAAGGCTTGTCGGTACGATACACATCGTACCCACGAAGCATCGGGTTGTCAGTTGGGCGGAAGTGGGTCTCCTGCAAACACAAGATGGAGGATGCAGGGAAGAAATTAGTAGTTTAATTTCCTCTACACGAGCATAGAAACACCAACAATTCCATTGTAGTAGCGACATAAATTATTAGTATGAAATTTAGTTATCCTCGCAATCCATTTCACTACCCTTTAAGAATAAAAATTTGTTGAGGTCCTTTTAAGTCCCTCTTGCCTTTCCCAGTCTCTCCTGTACCTCCCGCTTCAGGGGAGGCTTCGTTTTATTTTGGGAGACTGGGTATTCAGATTCTTGTTCGAAGGCTTTAAGGCCTTCGACGCTTTTTTAATAAAAAATTTTTCAGCGGTCTCTCGCTGGTCCTTCTTCAAGGCACCAGTGGGACTCGCCTTAGCGGCCTCACCTGTTCCGCAACTCGTCCCCACCTCCGGAAGCCCAGAGGTGTGTGTGAGAGGCTCAACAACGGCCGCCCTTGTTTTAATGCCCCGAGGCGGGCCCGGGGGGTTTCCCGAGGCGGGCTCGGGGTGTTCCCCGAGGTGGGCTCGGGGGAGTTCCTCGAGAAGGTCTCCTCGGTGGTATAGGTGGGGGAGACGACCGTTGTGGCGGTTTGGCATTCTTTAAAAATTTAAGCGCCACAAAAGTTGGCGCGGAATCAACATAAATGTCTCGAGAAGAGACCAATGGCACTGGTCGCGTTGGCTCCTTAGCAAGATTAACTGCGCAATGGCAGTTGGGGCAGTTTATATTTTGACTGACAATCCGGCTATATGAAGTTTGAAATACCGGAGCTTGACTTGATACGTATTCCTTGCGTGCCTGGGCATATGAGATCTTCTTTTCATATTGTATCTCCAGGACTTTCTTCTCTACCTTCCATTTTGGACAGGCCCGAGACCAGGCGGAAAACGGACCCTTGCAGTTGACGCAGTCTTTAGGAGACTCGCATGGTGTTTCGTGAGCCTCCAGTCCACAATCCGCACAGGTTGGCTTACCACGGCATCGCAGCTTCGTATGCCCAAATTCCTGGCACTGAAAACAGCGCCGAGGGTTAGGGACATACGGCCGGACTCTGAGCACGTGGAAGCCTGCTCGGACCTCCTTCGGAAGGGTAGGAGTCGCAAATGTGAGGATATACGTATCCGTCTTCTTCTTTTCTTGTCCATTCTTTTTTGTGACAATACGGTACACTTCGGTGACATTCTGGGGGGAAAGTTCCTCACAGATCTCCTCAATGCTTACGCAGTCGAGGTCATAACAAGTGACCACTCCCTTGCAAACATTGAGGAACCTGTGGGGCTCCACCTTCACCTGTATATTTGCCGTATTACTCAACGGTATTTCGGAGATCGCCATAATATTTGAGGATTGTGTGTCGGTCATAGTCTGAATCATAATGGTGCCATCGCGCAGTTTCCTTATTAAAATGTCAGATTTTGCTGCTCCATTTATCACTCTTTCGAGGATAAATGGGCTTACACGTTTCAGATCTTCACCTTAATCCACTCGAGACATCACCAGGAAGCGGGGCTGGGGCCTCACCACTTCCTGGCTTTTCATCAAAACAGGGCTGGACGGCCTTACCCGTTTCCGCCTCTTATCATTAATACGGCCCTGTGAGGGCCGGGCAGTAAGATGCCAGCAGAACTTGGCAGTACGGTGCCAGCGGACAGTAAGGTGTTCAGCTGTGACAAGAGACTCAATCATGAGTGGGAGGACAACCTGCTAAAGTACTCGGATCGTAGACCCAGGTTGATCCCAGTTGGTTCTACCACATAGGGCCCTGTTAACTCTTCCGACGAGAGGCTCCATACGACGCTAGACATGACAACCTTCATATGGAGCATCGCCGAAAGAGAGGTCACCGCAGCAAGTGTATGCAGGAAAGTGCTAATTTTACGTCCGGAACCCTCATGAACGCAACCGGTCTTTTCTCAAGGTAGGGTACCCGGTTGTCATCCCTAAGGCCCTTCTACCAAGATATTGCAACCGGCGCACTTTCATTCGGGAGCTCAAGGCAGTGGTATCCAATAATAAACAGAGAAGAGCCGGGTTAGTAGCCAAGGTCATCAACGGAAAGTCCAAAGGCCTCCGTGAAGGATGAACGGCAGGGAGAAGGGAAAAAAGTAGAGATAAAGCGAAGGAGGAAGAATGAAAAAATGGGTGAAAGTGATGGAAGAAGAAAATGATGTGAAAGGAAAGATGAAGGATAGGGTTGGCCTGCACGAGGTACATCCTGCACAGATGCCTCCCCTTTTAGTCGCCTCTTACGACAAGCAGGGGTTACTACGGGACTGTTCTAAACCCCGTCCCGCAGGGGGGACACTTCTAAATATCACACAACATGAACACCTGAGATGTCAAGGTGGTAATGACTAATGGGGTAAAACCTGCCAGTCACTGGGGGACGTGTTGTTGTTCAAGAGTTATTATAAGACCCTGCCATCCTCCTGAGTGGTGAGTGAATGGGGCAAAAACCTAACTGGGAGGCGGGGGGCGGCGGGCACCGAGGGACGCGTTGTTGTTCAATTGGTAAGTTTTTTCGCATGGTAAATATTTCAAGAGTTATTAGAAGACCCTGCCATCCTCTTGAGTGGTGAGTGGTATGTTTTGTCGGTGGTACTTTTGTCGGGACACCCTACCAGGGAAATCACTTTAAAACGATATTTATTGTAAATCAAGGCATGTAATATAGCTTGCTCTCTCCGTAACCATACACTAGTTGCTATAATAATAATAATAATAATAATAATAATAATAATAATATTTAGCACCGCGTCTTACTATCAGTTCGGGTTATACGCTTTAAGTACTAATTACGCTAATGGATTAGGAATTGGGAAGGTTGAATTAGAGTAAGTTAACTCGCATTTGCGTGGAGGGAGAGTGGAAAACCATTTACGAACTCACTCCCCCCCCCCCCCCCGTTCACCCGACCAAGATTCGAACCTCAATCTCCCCATCCTCAGCAGTCGAGCTCAACACGACAAGCGCGTTAGCCAACTACGCCACCGAAGCGGGTACTAGTTGCTGTATATAGAGAGATAATTAATTTAAGATAATTAATTTACACTAACAAAGTAAAGGAGAAAAAAATAAAGATTTAAACCAGGAAATTATAATTTATTACACCACCTCTGCTGAGATAGGGTTCCCGATTTCCAAGAGACGTGCAAGCATAAAATATTCGTTATTCCGGCGTGTGTCATTGGCGTGCTAAGCCAAAGGTCCTGGGTTCGATTCCCGTAACCAGGTGTCATTTTCAATTTAAATAATATGATATTTAGAGGCGGCTATTATAACTGTAACTAACAAATGCAATAGCTTGGCTATTTAGTTAATCCATGTTAGCCCATCACAGTTAATCTGCGTCAATAATTGCTGGAACTTATTTATTGATAACCTTTATGATGTTTGCGGGGTTATTTTACTTCAATTATTGCAATAGAAATAAGACGGAATTTGTCAGATAAAGTAACTCTTGCTGTTTCTGATTGCTGTTGCAGTGCTGATTAAGTTTATCGGTTGAAATTTTTTGGGATGTTTATTGACATTTTGAGTAGAAAACATGATGTTCTGAACTAATTGCCGATATCAGGCGAGGCACGTTTTCTTCTTCTAGTGAATGTTAACGAACAGTTTCCTATACTGGAAAGACGAATATGAACCTATCTATTGTATTGGAGACACATTAAAAATATATTCTCTCATATTATGTTATTTTTCGTTTGAAGACTATTTTTTATTTAACCCGAGTTCTTCACAATAACGCTATGGAAACCGTCACATTATATTGCTAGCCTTGTACAAAGTCTGTAATGTTTTTAGAAACAAAATTACCACGTAAATGTTATTCTACATTTCTTAGCAAGTAAAAAAATATCAATAAAATATAAGGTTGAAAATTAAACTATTTTATCAAATGTACTAATAAAGTATGAAACCCAATTTAATTTACTTATTGCCCACATTGATCTATTATTATTTAGGAAATGGGGCTGGATAAGTAATTTATTGTAATAACGCGTTCACTGTGCAAACGACACTATCTCGTGAGTTGTTGAAGGGATGATGGTGAAGCAATTAAACAGCTCTTAGCCACTCGGCTGACACCCTACACGCTTTATTTACACGAAGAACAGTCACTTAATACACACACACATATATATATTTAACGCACGTTTTTTACCAAGGTTCGTGATACAAACACAAACTCTTTTTTTGTCACTTTTCTTACTCATTTCAGGGAAATATGTAAGGTTTTACAAATATATGAGTGAGGGATTGTCTTGTAAACATAAAAATTGAGTTAACAAATCAAACAAACTATTGGAACAGTGAATATTATTAATTGAAACTGCATTAACAGATCCCGTGGTCACGCAGCCTAAGGCGTAAAGTTCGTCTTATCTGGTATGACAACGATGAGAAGACTAGGGTTCGAATTCAGGGTAATTAGGTGTTTTTTCTTAAATACCCTTTCTATAAAAAATTGACTGTATTTAAAAAAATGCAAGCATTTTTTCTTCGGTCAATATTGATTAACGTTTTAATATTTTATTGGCGTTATTTTGTATTTATTGATATGTCTGTCAAAAGTGAAAAATGAAGACATGACCTGACGTATGAATACTTGGAAGTGATCCAGTAACTTTTCTAGCTGTCAGATTTGATCCTTGTTAAGAAAAATGGTTTATAGTTTCTCTATATACACGCTAATGGGGGGTGCATTTCCATTAAATTCGACCTTCTTAATCTCGTGCAGACAGAATCTGTATAAATACATGATGCTATAGGAACGGCGATTATGTTCCAAGTAGTTGTGTGGGTTTCTTGACGCTCAGGGATAAAGTAATTGTTGAAATGGAACGTATACTGTACTTATTTCATTGAACGATATATGTTTGAGAAATTCTAAGAGGCCTAAATATCTAATGCTAGAAACCAATACAATTTAATTGATAACATTATAATCTGAACAAGGTCGTAATCCTACCAAGTTAGATAGATGTCTATTGTGTGGTTTTCCAACCTCTCTCTGGTACAGTTTCTCCTAATGACTTTCTTCATACCTACCAACTTAGGTTAAGTAGTTATTAACACTTGTGTTGAACGTTTCAATAATAATTGTGGCACATTTAAATTTAGAATCGTACCGTAACTGATTGTGAAGTTCGTACCACATTTTGGGTGTCCACCATGGTCTCACCAATCTAACCTCTTTCACAAATAGTTGGCCACCGTTTATTTACTTGGAATCCTTGGCTCTTTTTTTTTTTACTTTTGGATATTCACACACCAAGCAATCTGTACATTTTATGTCTTTTAAAGATACTCATAGAGCGTCTAAATTCTTAGTTCTAGCGTCTAATTTCCATAAAATGACTACCCACATAAAAAAATATCTAACATTAAATTTAAAATAATTTTCATAGACTTCTAAAATATAATTGATTTGGATTTGAAATGTTTGAAAATAAAAATCTGACTAGGAAAACAATTTGAAAAAGATATTTGATTCGAAATGGAAAATCACGGATTCGTACAAGATTACAAAAAACTAACATAAATGTAACTTCCTGTACTAAAGACAATATCAAAAAACACCTTAGTAACTCCAATTCAAACAATATCAATCGTTACAAAAGTGGAATCTATCAATAACTTGTGAATCTAAATCCATATATGTAGGTAAACGGGGTACCACTTTCTGTTAGATATCACGAGCATTTGAGTGTGTGTGTGTGTGTATATATGTATATATATATATATATAATAGTCCTGACTCACTGACTGACTCATCAACGCCCAGCCCAAACCCTTGAACCTAGAAAGCTTAAGTTTGGACAAAGGTTCCCTTTGTGATGTAGACAAGGAATAAGACAGGATTTTTTGAAATTCTCACGGGATGGGGACTAAAAAGAGGATTTATATTTTCTCTTTAAAGTTGCCTTATTTCCGTAACTATAATTATTAGAGACTTCAAATTTGGCATGTAAGTAGGTAATTATAAACTTCTATAATAAGAAAATGAAGTGTTTGTCTGCATTTGTTTGTTTGTGTGCGATGCCCAGCCAAATCTACGGCACACAGAGATCTGCCATTTTTTAAATGGGTGGACGGAAGGTGGTCCGAATGCACCTCGAAGCAGGATTTTTACATTTTTAATTAGGCTATTTTTAACAATTTTTTAAGAAAATGTGTTTTATCTGGCTTAGAATTAAGTTTAAGAGATACGGACACCATTGGGGGAGGAGGAGGAGCTTATATAATTCCTATACCCCATTGGGTCACGGGCAACGCCGTGTGGGATTGATAGTATATATTAAAAACAAATCAAACTTTGTCAACAAACTAGAAATCATCCTCGATGAGGATGACCCAGCAACATCCCCTAGAAGAACCGGATACAAAGAGAGACTCGGCAAACCCAACAGATGAAAATGGTAATGCAGATTAAGCGCACCCCACTCCTCCCCCCGATGCGTCATAGTAACCATCCGAGCGAGACTGAGATGGAAATGGAAGCCTCGACATATTTACACATCAGGGCCAACGTATACGAGAGCATGGCAGTGGAACCCCTAAAACCGGTTATGTTCAAAGGACACCAAATGTTCAACTCACTGAAGACGGGCGTCATTTTGACGATTCCAGCAAAATACTCAGTCTGATCTCATGGATATTATTTAATTTAATATGTTTATACCATTTGTAAACATATTTTTTTGTTTTACTTCTTACCTACATCACCAAGATCTGAGATAATAAACGGTATGCTGAGCATATTAACGATTTTAAATAGAATATAGCTTAATGCAAATTCTCCGGACATTTTTAACTCTTAGGTCATCAACCAACACCAATTAACAAATGTATGAAACCTGTACATTCCTTTTCTAAAGGTCACAAAATGAACAAAGCTGGAAACCTCAACATCCAAAATATCATCCTCAACAACATTTTAAATGAGAAAACCCATTTTGAAAATCAATCTCCCCATTAACACAATTAGAATACCTCAACATGTCAAACTCATAAATAAGTAATCCTCCCTCCTGCAGTCCTTCCATCGTAGTTAAGACCTGTTCAGGCCAGAGTCGAGAAGATTAGAAACCTAAAACCAATTTTCTGTTGTCCTCACTGTCTTTCTCATCCCACACATTTATACCAAAAATTATGATCTCTCTGTATCATTAATTTATCTATCTGTTATAAACGGTCCTTTTAAATTATACACTCCAACACACTAGCAACACCACACTTTTATCGAGAATATAAAATAATTCATTCGTAAAGTTGGTCATATCTATTTTCTAGATTATTTCACAATAAATTTATAAAACCTCAAATTTTAACTCACAAACTTCTCTTGCCATATGTATTTATTTGTATTAACATCGACTACAAATTTCAAGGTGAGCTTGTTTAAAAGTTTAGTTCCATTAATAATCTATTTTCTTATAGCATTCCTTTTTTAACGTAGATCTAATTAACCTTATTTTAGTCTTGTCAAATTTCAATAATTTTTCACATTGGTTTTTCTCAGACCTGAAGAGAGTAACACTGCGAAACAGGTTGCAAAACGTTTGATAAAATAGTCATCCACAATCTATAAGGGGATGGGATCAACATAAACCACAGCTAAGAAGGGAAAACTTTGCATTCATAATTTAGTTACAATTTTTTCCTATGAAAAACAAATTATAACCTGATCATCATACTTATAACTTTTGTATAATACATATATCCTTTATTAGTTCAACCTTTACAAGAAACCCCTCTATAATTACAGCAATCACAGCAATCGAGTCTTATTAAACCTTTCAATTTCAAAGTGTAATCACACAATTGTGTACTTAAGCTTGTTCATTGAATTCCAAACATTACATTTACTATTTTAAATTATTATAAACTTTTTAACTTAAATCAAATATCAACCACATAGTTACATAGTTTACGAGAAGTTTTATATTTTAAATTACTATACTCATCAATATATTCAATAGTTTACTTAATTATTATTATTATTAGATATAATACAGGTTTTATCTTTTTACTAATACTAATTTATCAATATAATTCATGACTACTTGATGCGGAGCTGTTCTAGCAAAACATCAAGTTATGTTTTTATTTTGTGGTAAAATAGAGGACCTCTTTCGTAACAGATGTGAAGTTATTAATGATTATTATTATTTTTGGAAAATAAAAACAATATCAGTTTTGGATTAGTGGAAGTGAGGGACTCTTTAAGTTGTTGTAATTTACATGTATTGTTTCTAACTCTATAAAATATTGAAAAAAATCAACTGTGTTGGTTCGATTCTACAAGTGCATGCATGTATGACTGCAATAATGTTCCAAAAGAAACAAGACTAAAGTTATTCCAATAATTTTACAAGTTGCCATTTATGAACAGTAGAAGTTATTAAATTAACAATGCATTGCAAGTGAAAGCTTCAATAGAAGAAATGTTCCAGAATGTATCTCATTGCGACAATGAACATTTAAGTTGTTTTTTTGTCTGCTTAAAATAAGGAGTACAAAGTGTGTAAAAATAGTGTTCTTGATACTTTATATATATTATTTTTTCTTGCAAAGAATACAAATCCTACAGGAGAAGATTAAAAATGGTAAAGAGCTTTCAGATAAGAGGGGGAAACACCAAAACCCTCCTAGACCAATCAAAGACAGAATTAAAGGGGCCGTTTGGAATCATATTAATTCCATGCCATTAAAAATATATATATTTTCACAACATATTGATTATTTAATAATAAAAAAAGAAAAAAGGTTAATTAATTTTCCCGTTGAGAAGATTATTAAAAAAAAGTGACACGAATACGTGGAAAAAACGTTCTGAAGCTCTAGCTAGATAGAGATGTGAGTGAGGCCTATTTATCTTACAATAATACACATGTTTCAAAAAAGAAACCTAAAGGTGTTTTCTGTCGAGAAAAATGCAGGTTTCAGTGTAACTCTCACTTTGGGAAAGAAGACAGAAAGGCATTTATCAAGGATGTTTACAAACTTGAATGATTCACTATTCAAATGCATAGTTAAAAAAATCCGTGGCAAGAGAGCGAAAAGGTCTGACAAAATATAAAAGTACTTCATATACAAACAGCGTAACACAAAATGGTGGCACGAAACCAGTGTGGAAGGAGCTTTGTATCAAATTAGCCGGGGAATAAAAATTGATATAGTAAAATGTCTTAATACAGAGTGGTGTGTAAGCCTCTCCCCATGATTGTAAGGGAAGCACATTAATAGACCACATAATATGGACCAAGAAGAAAAGCAACTTATCATGGACCGTTTAAACAAATTCCTGTAAATGAAGGAGTCACACTAGTCTAGGAACAGGAATCGTCTCTACTGAACTTAAGTGAAATGTATCAGTTATATCTTGAGGAATGTGATCAACAGAAAACTTTAGAAAACGTTCAAACAAAGAAGAGTTTGTACTCAAAAACTTTTTGTGACAGTTCAATTTGTCATTTGGGAATCCAAAAAGTGACAAATGTAGCAAATGTGATGTTTGTGAATCAACCGATGAAGATAAACCAAGTTATCACTAAGCAATTGAAGTGTTAAAAGCTGATACAAATAAAGCAGAGCTATCAGACCACATAGTCTAAATGGGACCTCAGCAGACAATGCCACTTACAAAGCTAACCACATCAAAAGCATTCTACCTTAGGCAAATGTGGTTTTAGAGTTTCAGGGTACACATTCACCAAAACATAGAAAAAGCATGATTTTGTGCGCGGAAGGAATATGTGCCTATTAGGGGAAGTTCGGAGACACGCAGCTCCCTATTACAATATATTGAAGTTGACGAAATCATCATATAAAATACCACTTAATCAACTGGTCTAACTCTTGTGCCAGCCAAAACAAACATTTTAATATTATCTGCCTGTACAAATACCTTGTCTGAAAAGGCTACTTGCATCGTATTGACCATACACTTCCTGGGGTTGGCCATACCTACCTATATTCCGACCGAACATATGGAGAGCAGGAAAAAAATAAATACATGCGAGTGATGTGGCTCAACATTTCAGAAAAGTCGACGATCCGGCATCGGATGGAATTAAATAGAAATGGATTAGAGTGGAA